>CAUYQU010077368.1:0-60161 GCA_963574635.1 Cheracebus regulus
TAGGGCTTAGCTGCTATTGGTTATTAAGAAGCTATGGTTGCAGCACCTTGTTTGCATACTGGGCTCTTTAAGAGAAGACCAGGCTGTGTGAGCAAGGGAGAGGGAACATGCCCGAGCATGTCTGAGCTTGCTCGGGGCTTGGAAAAGGGAAAAAAGGAGGGGGGCGGTGCGTCCGAGCTCCCAGCAAGGCAACTGGCCTTACACCCTCTTTGTCTCACAATGGCACTGCTGACCCTCCACCATTCAGCCACATCTCTTATCCTATCCATTGCTAAATTGTCCTACCATAGTAGACCTCTACTCTGAGGTCCCCTTATTTCACACCATGGTGACCCTCTGATGGACACACCCATCCTCAGTTATGAACTCATTCTGGGTCCCGCTAAGACATGGAAAATAATTTTTGGACATATTCCAGCCCCATGGACTGAGGAACACATTCGGTGGAAGCAGGTGGGGGTGGCGGCACGTGAGTGAGCAAGCCAACTTTGTCATACCCTCCACCTAAACACACTGTGCTGTCCTTTCATCTCTATCGTGACCACCCTCCCCAGGGCACTCTTCCCAGAGCTCCATATGGATTAAGGAATCCTCACACTTCTAAATTTTCTGACTTCTATCTATGCCTAACCAGAATTTTTATCTTGAGAGAGGCGTTGTAGAGTGCAAAGTCCCATTGTAACATCTCAACTCTAATTTTTCTCTTCAACTAGCTCATCCATTTATCTCTTGAGCCCTTCAAACTAGCCCAGAAAGAAGTCTTATATCTTTTCTATCAGGCTGGAAACATCTGGCATCGTCAGGCATGCCTCTTTATACCATGTGTAAATGGTATGTCTTAAATTGAAATGATGAAAGGGCCGGGCACAGTGGCTCTCACCTGTAATCCCAGCATTTTGGGAGGCTGAGACAGGAGGATTACTAGAGGTCAGGAGTTCAAGACCAGCCTGGCCAACATGGTGAAACCCTGTCTCTACTAAAAATACAAAAATTAGCCTGGCATGATGGTGGGTACCTGTAGTCCCAGCTACTCAGGAGGCTGAGACAGAAGAATTGCTTGAACCTGGAAGGCGGCAGTTGCAGTGAGCCAAGATTGCGCCATTGCACTCCAGCCTGAGCGACAGAGCGAGACTCCATCTCAAGAAATAAAAAGGAAAGAAATGATGATGGAGGAGGCACGTTTCTCCTTCCAAACCCTGGCTCTTGCATACTAAAAGCTTTCTGATGGTAGAGTGCAGTGGCTCATACCTGTAATTTCAGCACTTTGTGGGGTAGAGGCAGGCAGATCACTTGAGGTCAGGAGTTTGAGACCAGCCTGACCAACAAGCGAAAACTCATCTCTACTAAAAATACAAAAATTATCTGAGTGTGGTGGCATGTGCCTCTAGTCCCAGCTACTGGAGAGGCTGAGGTGGGAAAATTGCTTGAATCCGGGAGGCAGAGATTGCCGTGAGCAGAGATTGTGCCATTACAGTCTAGCCTGGGCAACAGAGTGAGACACTGTCTCAAAAAAAATAAAATAAAATAAATAAAAACTCTTTGGCTCCTAGGCCATTCTATCTGTTACAGACTCTTCATCAAATTTGGGAAGTTTTTAGACATTATTTTATCAAGCATGCTTTTGGCTAGTTCTCTTCTTCTCTCGTTTTGGAACTCCCATTATGCATATGTTGGCATGCTTTATGGTGTCCCACAGGTTTCTAAGGCTCTGTTCATTTTTCTTTATTCTTATTTCTTTCTGTTCACCAAACAGAAAAATTTCACTTGATCATCACATTTGCTGATTTTTTCTTCTATCTACTCAAATTTTCTGTTGAGCTCTTCTAACAAATGTTTCATTTTAGTTATACCTCTAAAGTCCAAAATTTATATTTTGTTCTTTTTTAAAAATAATCTCTTTATTGATATTCTATACTTAGTGAGACATCATTATCATACTTTACTATAGTTCTTTGAACATACTTTAAAATAGGTGGTTTAGATTATGACCACCCAGGGATGCAAAAAAAAAAAAAAATGTGATTTAAAGTTTTTTTGTTTTTTTTTGAGACAGAGTTTTGCTCTTGTTACCCAGGCTGTAGTGCAATGGTGCGATCTCAGCTCACCGAAACCTCTGCCTCCTGGGTTCAAGCAATTACTCCTGCCTCAAGCCTCCAGAGTAGCTAGGACTACAGGCGCATGCCACTACGCCCAGCTAATTTTTGCATTTTTAGTAGAGACGGGGTTTCACCATGTTGACCAGGATGGTCTCGATCTCTTGACCTCGTGATCCACCCGCATCAGCCTCCACAAAGTGCTGGGATTATAGGCGTGAGCCACCGCGCCTGGCCCAGGCTTCACTTTCTATAGAGCCTCAAGATCAGCCAGAGGTGACAGCTTAAGCTATTCTCAGGTCTTTAGGGAGCTTACATACAGCTCTTGTTAGCAGCAGCAAATTCATATGAATCTACAGCACCTCGATTCTTGCATAAGGCAGACCAAGGGAAGTTTTAGAGCAGGAACAAAAAAGGAGGACAAGCAGGAGACTTCAGAGATCCAAGCGCACCGTTTGACCTTTGACCTGGGGTTTCTACGTTAGCATGCTTCTGGGGTTTTGCGTCTCTTCTCCCTTGATTTTTCCTTAGTGTGGGCTGTCTGCAAGCGCAGTGGCCTGCCTGCACTTGGGAGGGGCCGCATACATAGCGTCTTTACTAAAGTCGTGCTCATGCTCATTTGAGGCATTTTTCCCTTACCAGTGGAGTGTTCCTAGAGGAAGGTCATATGCCAATTAAACTTCATCATGTTGCCTCTTAGCACGCATGCTTGAGCCTACTCGCCCAGCTCCCGAGATCTCATCAGAAAGCTGCTGATCACAAGTTTCAGGTGTTTTCTGTCTATCGCGAGACGGCCTTTCCCTGGCACTGACAGCAACCAATTATTTTAGAGACAGTTCAACAACTACCTGACCATCACCTGATGGTTGCCTGACATTCCTGGTGGGGTAGGAGCCCCACTCCTGCCCTGCTCCTGCCTGCCTAGCTATCTACTCTAAAACTCTTAGCATGCACAGAGCCCTACACATGCACATGATCTTCTAAATTCCCCGGAAATATATCAGGGCTTTTCAAAATCCCTGTAAACATCTCACTCCTCCGGTTTTCCTTTTAAGCTTTTTCTTTAACCTATTGTTTGCCCCAACTGTTATCCATTACGTCAGGCAACCAAATAGTTAAACAATCATGTTTAAATATTTTCAACAAAACCCCATCTCAAGGGGAAAAGGTCTTTTGCAGTGACTCTGGGTCAGCCCCAAGTTAGGTTAAATAAAAACAGTCTTGTAAATAGGTCTTCCAGAGAACCATCAGATGGGTCAGATAATGACAATTTTCTTTGAATGAGGCATTAAAGGCGCTATCACTCTGTTCTGCCCCCTCCAATGGTTACCACACTGCTGGTTTTCTCTGTGATTGTGAATTCTTTTTCAGGCTGCCGTGGGGCTGCAGAGTAGAGGATGGGAACAGAACAAGTTAAAATGCTCCAAAGCCCACTATTCTAATTGAGATTTAGCTGTTTTCTAGTAAGAAACTTCTACTAAGTTCTCTATTATTTACTTGAATAAATGTCCCTGGGTAGCTGAAAACCTTTGATTAATTTTCAGAGTTTGAGAAAAATTTATTCTGACAATCTTTTTCAGTTTTCTTGCTGCCTCCATGGAGGAAAGAATTCTCATAGGTCCTTACTTCACCATTTTCTCTGACATTGCCCTGTTACAGACTTCTGACTTACAGATTTTCAAATACAGACTTTTAAAAGCATTTTAAGCCAAGCGTGGTGGCTCACACCTGTAATCCCAGCACTTTGGGAGGCCGAAGCAGGTGGATCATGAGATCAGGAGTTCAAGACCAGCCTGGCCAAGATGATGAAACCCCATCTCTACTAAAAATACAAAACTTAGCCTGGCACGACGGTGGACACCTGCAGTCCCAGCTACTCAGGAGGCTGAGGCAAGAGAGTCATTTAAACCTGGGAGGCAGAGGTTGCAGTGAGCCAAGATTGCACCACTGCACTCTAGCCTGGGCGACAGAATGAGACTCTGTCTCAAAATTAATAAAATTAAAATTAAAGCATCTTAAAATGCAAAGCTAAGCAATGACTGTTTTCAGGTGTGACTGCTCTCTTAGGATAACAATAATAGTAATAATAAAAAATAACATATTGGCAGCCATGTGCCAAGCACCATTCTAATAATTTTACATGTATTATCTCAATCAACCTTCAAAATAACTCTATTAACAGATGCTTTTTTTTTCTGAGACAAGTTCTCACTGTTTTGCTCAGGCTAGAATGCAGTGGCACGATCACCACTCACTGCAGCCTTGATTTCTCAGGTTCAACTGATCCTCCCAGCTCAGCTGCTGTGTAGCTGGGAATACAGGCACAGGTCACCACACCTGGTCAATTTTTAATTTTTTTGTAGTGACAAGGTTGCACTATATTACCCAGGCTGGTCTTGAACTCCTGGGCTCAAGTGATCCTCCCACCTCAGCCTCCCAACATGCTAGGATTACCGATGTGAGCCACCAAGCCTGGCCAACAGATATTACTGTTATACCAGTTTACAAATAGTGAAAATGTGGCATACAGAGGTTAAGAAACTTCCTTAAAATCAGTAAGAACTAAGTGGTGGAGACTGGATTTGAGCCCAGGCTGTCTGGCTCTAGAATCAAGAATTGTGAGGTAATATGAAATTAGGGAGTTACCAAAATGAAAAATATCTGTTAATATTTTAAAAAGCATTAACCCACTACATAGATTTTTATTTTATTGAACTCTAGATTAAGTGTAAAAGCACTTATGCCAGATAAATGATTCTTGATTATGATAATGCCAAATTGTAATATCTTTGACGAAAGCAAATTATTAAATATACAACCAAAAATTCTTGCAATTCCAGTTTTATTATAATTTTTGGCCGAGTGCAGTGGCTCACTCCTGTAATCCCAGCACTTTGGGAGGTCGAGGCAGGTGGATCACAAAGTTAGAAGTTCGAGCAGCCTGTCCAACATGGTGAAACCCTGTCTCTATTAAAATATAAAAATTAGGTGGGCGTGTTGTTATGTGTCTGTAGTCCCAGCTACTCGGGAGGCTGAGGCAGGAGAATAGCTTGAATCCAGGAGGCGGAGGTTGCAGTGAGCTGAGATTGTGCCAATGCACTCCAGCCTGGGCAACACAGCAAGGCTCTGTATTAAAAAAGAAAAAAGAATTTTCATATAAACAATTTTACAAATCAAAAACAAAATCCTTTACCAAGCAATAATTTCTGCCTTTTGTTTGAGCAAATATGATCACTATACCTTTAAGATCTCTTCTGGTGCTGAAATATTTTTGAGATAGCTGTTTAACATTTCTTTTTTTATTATTATTTTTAAATAGCAATACGGGTTCTTGATATATTTGCCATGCTGGTCTTGAACTTGTGGCCTCAAGAGATCATCCCACCTCAGCCTCCCAAGGTGCTAGCTCACAGGCCACCATGCCCAGCCCACTTTCGATTCAACAAAAATGTCTGAGTGTTTACTTTGTGCCAGACACTGAGGATGTGGTGGTGAACAAGGCAGGTTCTGCCATTATGAAGCTAAGAGTATAGTGGAGAAGATAGTCATGAAGTAGCAATAAGTGTGATTACTATTATGAAAGAGGAAGAACACAGAATTACGGGATCATATGGCAAGAGACCAGAGCTACCCTGAAAGACTGAAAAAGGCATCTTTGAGTGTGACATTAAAATGAGGTGTAAAGGATAGGGGAAGGTGAAGGGAAGTCCTGGTAATGAAGGTTAGAGATCCAGAAAGCTGTGATTTGTTCAAGAACTGAGAGGAGCTTAGGGTGGTCAGAAAACAAAACTGACAGGGAAAGGCAGAAAGGAGACAAAAACACAGCTGGAGGATCCTGTTTGTTTAAAAGCATTTGTTTAGACGGCTAAAAGTCCCCAAAGACCACCACACTATATTTATTATATATGTAAATACTCTTTAAGCACATCATTAAAAGATCACCCAATGGCAGCACATGCGTCTGCTTTCTGGCTGGCAGTTTCTAATGGATTGCCTGCAGTCCTCAGTAAAGCTAAAATCTATCTAAAGAGAGGCTGAGCATGGTGGCTCATGCCTATAATCCCAGCATTTTGGGAGGCTGAGGCAGGCACATCACAAGGTCAAGAGATCGAGACCATCCTGGCCAACAAAGTGAAACCCTGTCTCTACTAAAAATACAAAAATTAGCTGAGCGCGGTGGTGTGTGCCTGTAGTCACAGCTACTCGGGAGGCTGAGGCAGGAGAATCATTTGAACCCAGGAGGCAGAAGTTGCAGTGAGCCGAGATCGCGCCACTGCACTCCAGCCTGGCGACAGAGCAAGACTCTGTCTCAAAAAAAAAAAAAATCAAGCTAAACAGAGCGCTAGGGTAGAGAGATAAAAGGTTCATGAACAAGCATGGCACAGTGGCTCACACCTGTAATCCTAGCATTTTCAAAGGCCAAAGCAGGCAGATCACCTGAGGTCAGGAGTTCGAGACCAGTCTTGACAACATGGTGAAACCCCATCTCTATTAAAAATACAAAAATTAGCTGGGCGTGGTGGTGCATGCCTGTAATCCCAGCTACTCAGGAGACAGAGGTAGGAGAAACACTTGAACCCAGGAGGCGAATGTTGCAGTGAACCAAGATGGCACCATTGCACTCCAGCATGGGCGATGGAGCAAGACTCCGTCTCAAAAAAAAAGGAAAACAGATTCATGAGCAAACTGGTAAAAGCAAACTGAAATATAAAACCTTTTGAAATAAAGAAAGAGAGACAAGAAGAAACCATGCCTGGGGCAACAATACAACTTAAGTTATTCCAAAGCTCTCTGTAACCAGATTGCCTTCTGTGGTCAAGTATGTATTATATATATATATATATATGTAACCAGCTACTCGGGAGGCTGAGACAGGCGAATCGCTTGAACCCAGAAGGCGGAGGTTGCGGTGAGCCGAGATTGTGCCATTGTACTCCAGCCTGGGCAACAAGAGCAAAACTCTATCTCAAAAAAAAAAAAAAAAATTATATGGAAAGCCCCTGAATGGTTCACTAACAATAAATTACATTCTAAGTTTGGTTCAACTAAGTTCTCTATTATTTACTGGCAATTACAACATATACCTTGATTTCTCACTCTAGTTAACGCTATAGGAAAGACATCCAGTAAGAGGCTGGTTTACCCTTCAGATCCTTTAAGTCTCAGATAAATGGATCCTACATCCCAGCTGTGAATTGCTGCTGCTTACTTCTTGACTTCATCTCCCATTCTCCTTCTTTGGTCTCTTGTCTTTATTTCTGCTTGGAGCCTTCAGAAAGGAGACATCCAAACCCAGGCCCTGTCTGTATTGTAGCAACATGAAAGATTCCTTAGGTCCCTGCTCTCCACTCATGCTCGTTTGCCTTGGTGTCCTAATTCCAGATCTTTGACTGCAGTGAGAGACAAAGATATTTATCTTTCCCAGTCTTTTCTTTTTTTGAGACAATCTCGCTCTGTCACCCAGACTGGACTGCAGAGGCATGATCTCCACTCACTGCAACCTCTGCCTCCTGAGTTCAAGCGATTTTCCTGCCTCAGCCTCCCGAGTAGCTGGTATTACAGGCGCGTGCCATCATACCTGGCTAATTTTTGTATTTTTAGTAGAGACAGGGTGTCAGCATGTTGGTCAGGCTGTTTCCAAACTCCTGCTCGCCTCGGCCTCCCAAAGTGCTGGGATTACAGACAAGACCCACCGCGCCTAGCCTTCTTTCCCAGTCTTTTAGAATTCTTCTTGCTCCCTGCTGCTGTCATCCCAATATTCTGAATTAGGGAAGTGTGAAATGTTACATAGGGCACATCCAGAGAAGATCAGAGGGACTTCTCTTCTACAGGTTTTACTTTTGAAGACACTGACCCTTTGAATGAAGGGGGAAGACAATGAGACAAGAACAATAGGATTGCCCTCAAGCTCTTCCTTTCTAAATGTTTTCCTAGATTTTAGCTAGGGTGTGGGAAAGTGGCTGGAAGGGGGAGCAAAAGTTATTTCTGTTTGTGTTGCTTTGTCCCGTCCCTACATTCTCAAAAATATAGGCTCAACACACACAGCCTCAACATCAGAATCCATCCATGAGACTTCTTATGTCCGTATTTCACAAGTTAGAATTCTTTATAAGTCTCTTTTATATACTCTCTTTTATTTTATTATCTTTATTTTTCTGAGGCGGAGTCTTGCTCTGTCCCCCAGGCTGGAGTACAGTGGTGAGATCTCAGCTCACTGCAACCTCCGCCTCCTGGGTTCAAGCGGTTCCCCTGCGTCAGCCTCCTGAGTAGCCAAGATTACAGGCACGTGCCACCACGTCCGGCTAATTTTGTTTGTTTGTATTTTTAGTAGAGACGGGGTTTCACCATGTTGGCCAGGCTGGTCTTAAACTCCTGACCTCGTGATCTGCCCGCCTGGGCCTCCCAAAGTGCTGGGATTACAGACGTGAGCCACCATGCCCAGCCTATACTCTCTTAAATTCTTTAAAGCCTGGCTAGGTGTGATGGCTCACACCAGGCAGGTGGATCATTTGAGTTAGGAGTTTGAGACCAGCCTGGACAACTTGGTGAAACCCTGTCTCTACTAAAAATATAAAAATTAGGTGGGCGTGGTGGTGCATGCCTATATTCCCAGCTACTCGGGAGTCTGAGGAAGGAGAATCACTTGAACCAGGGAGACGGAGGTTGCAGTGAGCTGAGATTGCACCACTGCACTTCAGCTTGGGCAACAAAATCGAAACTCTGTCTCAAAAAAATTTAATTTAATTAAAAAAATAAAGTTTAAGACCATCTATATGTTTGTATTACTCTGTTATTATTACCCAAATTTGCAAATAAGTACTGTAAACTACTTTGCCAGAAATTATTTTTCTAAGGAGATGCTCTTCTCAAAACACGAATGGACTCATACAACATCTGGCAATTTTGGTGGGCCCAGCTTCTGCCCTCTGCTGTGTATATTGTCATGATTTCAGCTCACATAACATCCCCACTGTCCCTTCATGATCCTCTCACCAAAGAGACCCATATCTAGTAAAATCAATCCAGCCTGCAGTCTTAAATAAACAAATATGACTGGAGTAGACAAGAGATTAATGACTGCAACTAAGAGATCATGAGCTTCAAAATTGCAAAGCACACATCAGATTTCACTGCTCCTAATCTAATGCACTAACCTGCTGGGATCATCAAGAGAAAAGACATAATTTGTTTTCTTGCTTGGTAAATGTTAAAAATAATTCAGCATTTTCATTGAAACTTTGGCATCAAAACAAATTGTTTTCTTGTATTTTACCTTGAAAATATTGTATAACCTAGATGAATGGTCACTTTTCCAGCTTCTGCCACTAGTCTGTCTGGACGTAATCTTTTTTTTTTTGAGATGGAATCTCACTCTGTTGACCAGGTTGGAGTGCAGTGGTGCGATCTTGGCTCACCGCAACCTCTGCCTCCCAAGTTCAAGCGATTCTCCTGCCTCAGCCTCCCAAGTACCTGGGACTACAGGTGCGTGCTACCACGCCTGGCCAATTTTTTGTATTTTTAGTGGAGACAGGATTTCACCATGTTAGCCAGGATGGTCTCAATCTCCTGACCTTGTCATCCACCCGCCTCACCTCCCAAAGTGGTAGGATTACAGGTATGAGCCACCGCGCCCAGCCTGGACATAATCTTATCTTGCCTGGACTTCTCCAGGAGCCTCTTCACCCATCTTCCTGTGTTCACCTCTCCAATTCACTCTCTCTGCAGCAGCCCAGGCTAAAACATAAATTCTTCATGTTATTTCCCTATTTAATGGCTAATGGCTTCTTATGGAATAAAGATAAAATTTAGAATTCTTATTTATTTATTTATTTAGAAACAGCCTCATTCTGTTGCCCATACTGGAGTGCAGTGGTGAAATCTCAGCTCACTGCAACCTCCGCCTCCTGGGTTCAAGCAATTCTCCTGACTCAGCCTCCAGAGTAGCTTGAGGTGATGCTTGTGCCACCACAAATGATGTGATCTCGGCTCACTGCAACCTCCGCCTCCTGGGCTCAAGTGATTCTCCTGCCTCAGCCTCCCAAATAGCTGGGATTACAGGTGTCCGCCACCATGCCCAGCTAAATTTTGTATTTTTAGTAGAGATGGGTTTCTCCAGGCTGGTCTTGAACTCCTGACCTTGAGTGGTCCACCCACCTTAGCCTCCCAAAGTGCTGGGATTAGACATGAGCCACTGTGCTCAGTGTCAACCTGGAATACTCTTTCCCTATCATTTGCTTGACTAACCCCTGCTCACCCATCAAACCTAAGCTTAGATATCAGTTCTCCAGAGAGGCCTCCCCACTCACCCCAATCTAAATTATACCCTTCTATCATCTTTCCCATAGCACTCGCTTTCCAAATTTATACCTTAATTTATATGTTTATTTGTTCCATCTTTGCCTCCCCCACTATAATAAATCTATCTCCATGTACACAGAGATATTGATGCCTTGGGACCCACCGTTTCTGCTGCCCAACAGTAGCTAACACAATGGTATACACTCAACAGATAATTAGTCAAATAAACAGATGAATATGTGTGGAAGGAAGGACACAAATATTCGTCTGTTTATTTGACTAATTATTTAGCCCTCAAACATCATAGCCCTCAAAACATCCCTCAGCCTCCCTGCAGAAGCCCTCTAATAGGCAAACATAAAACTTTCAATTGAATGTAGCTTTTCCTAGACACATTGTACTTTACACTGAGGCTTTTTTGGAGATAAGGCATTTTATCCATATCTCCCCGGCTCCCAGTGAATTAACTCTATAAATGCCCTTAACTGACTCTGCCTCCAACAGTCCTGCTCCCTGCCTCGCTCTTTCCACCTGGCCAGTTCACTCTGATGTCAGAGGAATGAAAGTTTTTTTTTAAACTCTGCCCCCTTAATTTGATCATTTAAGGCCTTTCATTTTCTTCTATTTCCAAAACCTGTGCCTGTAAACCGCATGGGTCTGCCCTTGCTCCTTGAAGCCATTTCAAATTAGCCCCAACCCACCAGCTCTGTTCATCAAATGTGCCTTGAATCCAAGCTCTGCGTCCACACTTACGCTTGACTCTCCACTCCATTCTAGCAGTTACCTTGCTTCCGACACTCAGCTTTGTCTCCCAGTTCTAGTCTCACTGTCAACGCTTGGGTTCAGTGACTGAAGGAACAGCCCACTCTGGTCTTCTTCCTTCCTAAGGGCAAAGCTTGCATTCATCCTTTAGATCTCTCTACTTGGTTGTTTGGGGAAACTCCCACCCTGGCACCCGGCCTCTGGCAAACACTCAGGCCAGGTTTAGACATGTCTCCCACAGAGAGGATGTCAGGTTTCACCACCTCTGAAGCCCCATTTCCCTCTGGTTTCCACCAGATTCCATTTGGCCTCTCATTCCTTTGTGTCCTGAGTACTGAACATGCTGCCCACCCCACTCCATCCAACCACTCACTAAATCTAGTAACAAATTCTCTTTTTTTTTTTTTTGAGACAGTCTCGCTCTGTCATCCAGGCTGGAGTGCAGTAGCACAATCCCAGCTCACTGCAACCTCTGTCTCCCAGGTTCAAGCGATTCTTGTGCCTTGGCCTTCCATGTAGCTGGAATTACAGGCACACACCACCATGCCTGGCTAATTTTTGTATTTTTAGTGGAGACAGCTTTCTCTGTTTTGGCCAGGTTGGTCTCCAACTCCTGGCCTCAAGCAATCCGCCCCCCTCAGCCTCCCAAAGTGCTAGGATTACAGGTGTGAGCCACCGTGCCTGGCCCTCTGGTGACCAATTCTAATTCCTCAGTCAAGCTTATCTCCAAGATCTTCTAAATTCTTCCCATCCCTCCTACCTACTCACTATAACTTGTTTGTATTCAAAACATGAGATTCTCTACAGAAAATTGGGTAAAGGACAGATCCAGATCTAAATCCCATTCCTGTCACCTAGTAGCTTCGGCGACTTGGGCAAAATAACTTAATATCTTAGTTTCATTTTTTAACAAATATCTAGGAAGAGGGAATAATATTCTACAATGTTCGGCTGCTAGCACAGATATGCCACATTGTAGGCATTTTTTAAATGTGCAATAAATAACAAAAATAAAGAACATATTCATCATTTGCAGGGACGTGGTGCTATGACTATAGCAAAGAAATGAGCATCCTATTTTGGCTATATAATTCCTGTAGATGCTGAGATCAACCATGACAGCAGCAGAGGAAGGAGAAATGTATGGAGAGAGAAGTTGGTGTGCAAAGCCTTAAAGAATGAGTAAAACAGAACAGTATGATGAAAGGAAGCTTTCCAATGGGGCCAACATGAGTAGGAGCCTGGACACAGGACAGCCATGGGAGGTTGGAGAGCCAGAGCAGAAGCAGAGCTGAAGGGGGCCTGTTGAGGAAAAGCAGAAAATATGCCTGAAAAGATGGAGAAGGGTGCCAGGCGCAGTGGCTCACGCCTGTAATCCTAGCACTTTGGGAGGCTGAGGCAGGAGGATCACCTGAGGTCAGGAGGTTGAGACCAGCCTGGCCAATATGGTGAAACCCTTTCTCTACTAAAAATACAAAAATTTGCCAGGCATGGTGGTGCATGCCTGTCATCCTAGCTACCCATGAGGCTGAGGCAGGAGAATTGCTTGAACCCGGAAGGCGGAGGTTGCAGTGAGCTGTGATCACGCCACTGTGCTCCAGCCGGAGGGGACAGAGTGAGACTCCGTCTCCAAAAGAAAAAGAGAGAGAGAAAAAAAAGATGGAGAAAGGCCAGCTCAGAGAAGATGAGACTAAAATAAAACCCAGATTTCCTCCGACTTCTGGCCTTATCTCCATGGCCTTGAGTTTTCCCTTCTCTGTAAGTGAACACTTTGGGATGCATCATCTCTAAGCATATATTTGTAACTCAGTTAACCCAGCCCAGGGAGTGGTGTAGCCCACACCTTATCCAAGTAACTAATTAATGTTTGTAAAATCCAGAGGCCACCTAAAGTAATTGTTATGAGGATGCTGCTGGTGATTCTGCAGATGCCTGGGCTTAGCCTGGGCCTGCTGACAGCGGCAGGGACCTCCCACTCTGCTCCCTGGCCTTGCTTCACTCCGCTCGTTCCTTGAATATTTCCTGACCTCATGTGGAGACAGGTGTAAAGTATTTCCAGTGATTCTACATTTGCAAAAGTTGTGGAAACCTTGGCTCTTGTATAAAGTGGCTGGGCTTAATTTATTTTTTAAGTAGATTCAAGGCAAACCTCTATTTGTCCTTAGTTTTCTACTTCTTTGGACCTCAGTATTCCTGATTTGGTTATGATAATAATATCAGTACGAACTCTAGATAAGTAAAATAATAGTAGTACTAAGGCTAAGTGCGACGTATCAGGCATTTTACTTACACCATCACGTGCATTCCTCACAATAATCCTATAAGGTAGATACTATTTTTATGAGGATAATTTGACAGATGAGAAAACTGAAGCACAGAGATAGCGGCTTGCCCAAAATCACAGAAGTGAGAGAGTCAGAAGTCAAACCAGGCAAGCTGCTTCCAGAGCCCATGCTCTCAATCCACTTGCCATACTACCTGCATAGTAAACATCAGGTTTCTTACTTTACAGACAGAGAAACTGAGTTGTTAAATAGTGGCCAGAATTGCCTGAGGTCACTGAATGAATGAATCAGTAGCGAAGTCAGAGCACTCTAGAATCCTGAATCTTTCTTGGCCCAATTTTTCTACCACCAATGTATATAAAGACATTTCCTCTCTCATCATCATCATTATTATCTTTTTTTGAGACGAGTCTCGCTCTGTTGCCCAGACTGGAGTGCAGAGGCACAATCTCAGCTCACAGCAACCTCCACCTCCTGGGTTCCAGCGATTCTCCTGCCTCAGCCTCCTGAGTAGCTGGGACTGCAGGCACATGCCACCATGCCCAGCTAATTTTTGTATTTTTTAGTAGAGATGGGGTTTCACCATATTGACCAGGCTGGTCTCGAACTCCTGACCTCAGGTGATCCACCTACCTTGGCCTCCGAAATTGCTAGGATTACAGGCATGAGCCACCATGCCCAACCATTATTCCATTTTTAATAGATCTCAAGGCTATAAGACTTTGGCTTGAAGAAACAAAAATCAATTTCAAAAGCAACATTGCTTCCTGAATAAAATGCTGTTTTCTTAAAGCTCAGGATTCCTAAGAAAAACAGAAATCAATCAACTTCAACCTTCTGGAACACCATAAACTTCATTGGTCTAAAGTTTAGAGAAACAGATGAGTCCTTCCTCTTGCTTAGCAGGTCAGGGAACATGAACATCAATGGATGAGACCACAGGCCTCTCAAGTTTTTTCAGTGCCTAAGGTTACGACATGTAAAGATACATATAAATTTTTTTATCACTTTTAAACACTTGAAGCTTCATGGGTTCTGTTTAAATCCCAAGGAGATCATTTATCCTGCCTCATCCCTCTTCTTTAACTAGAGAAGAAAATAGTTAGGTAGATTTGGGGAAGCAAAATCAAGCTCTCCACATGAGAGTTGCCTAGAGAACTGATAACATTCTCCCTGGCTCTCTAACATTTGTTAGAAATATTGAGGTGTGGCCGGGAGCGGTGGCTCACGCCTGTAATCCCAGCACTTTGGGAGGCCAAAGCAGGTGGATCACCTCAAATCAGAAGTTCGAGACCAGCCTGGCCAACATGGCGAAACTCCGTCTCTACTAAAAACTACAAAAATTAGCCGGGCCTGGTGGCAGGCACTTGTAATCCCAGCAACTCGGGAGGCTGAGGCGGGAGAATCACTTGAATCCAGGAGGCAGAGGTTGCAGTGAACTGAGATTGTGCCACTGCACTCCAGCCTGGGTGACATAGTGAAACTCCATCCCAAAAAAAATGTTGAGGTGCTACTCCTATATGTTCCAATTCTATAAAACTGTATCTAGTTTCTGACTTAAGGGTTTATTGTCTCTTATTTTGGCACAGATAGTTATGACAGTTTTAGAATAGGAAGAGCAGGTTGGCCTTTTTTTTCAGGTTTTCTTTTTTTTTTTTTATGATGGGATTTCACCATGTTGGCCAGGCTGGTCTTGAACTCCTGACCTCAGGTGATCCACCATCTTGGCCTCCCAAAGTGCTAGGATTACAGGTGTGAGCCATCTCACCCGGCCGAGCAGGTTGGTCTTGATTGCCCTGAAACAGCAGCTACAGGAAAATATGAAGACCTTACAGGGGTGGTTTCGTCTCTAAACAGTAATGGTACTAAAACAGGCTCTGGGGTGTTCTCAGGAACTAGACTACCCTCAGAAATGACATGCTTCCAGAACAAGGGCTATAAGGCAGTCAGTTTTACTAGAGTCCACCAAGATTGAAGTAATAATAGAAATTTCATGTGGCCTGTTCAGTCTGTGGAAAATAGTCCAAAAATTTCCCTACAGCTGCCAACCAGAAGCCCTGCTCAGAGCCAAAGCCAACAACTGGAAACAAAGTTGCCAAACCCTTATTTCCCTCTCTGTGTTGTATTATTGTGTGTTTTTTACTGTTCCCTTGGCATTTTAAACTTAGATGTCAGCCCAGCTCTGGTTGATATAAAAGCATGAAGCTTTCCTGCTACAGCATGTTCAAAGACAGTGCCACTGAAGGCAGTGACCATCTGCTTGGGGTAAGCGGATGCTGTGAAGAGCAGTTATTTCCACATGCACATAAATGAGGGTTTTTCAGTAGTATGAAATAATCATTTTTAGTTAAGTTTTCAGTTCATGTGCAATCTGGCTAAACTTCCCTATATTGAGGATATACTGATTATGTTCATTTTTACTATGTGGTTGGCACTGTAAAAGGGCAAGCCTAATTTAGGTTAATGTCCTTTTTAGCAAGGAACAGCTATATGGAAATTCATTAAGTGGAAGATGATGTCCTTAAGAGGACTGTCATTCTAGAAGAAATTGGCTATTGGGGAGTACTTCCTTTCAAAAACTAAGATTTCTCCTTCATCAATACTCAGGAAACTACAGCTCAGCTTCTCTCAGATAAGTTTAATAATTTTTTTAATTTTTGAGACAGAGTCTTACCCTGTCACCCAGGCAAGAGTGCAGTGGTGGGATCTCAGCTCACTGCAGTCTCCGCCTTCCGGTTTCAAGCAATTCTTGTGCCTCAGCCTCCCAAATAACTGGGATTACAGGCATATGCCACCATGCCTGGTTAATTTTTTTGTATTTTTAGTAGAGACTGGGTTTCCCCATGTTGGCCAGGCTGGTTTTGAACTCCTGACCTTAGATGATCTGCCTGCCTCAGCCTCCCAAAGTGCTAGTATTACAGGTGTGAGCCACCACACCCACCTTCTTTTTTTTTAACATCATAAAACTGGCCAGGTGCAATGGCTCATGCCTGTAATCCCAGCAGTTTGGGAGGCTCATGCAGTTAGATCACCTGAGGTCAGGAGCTTGAGACCAGCCTGGTCAGCATGGTGAAACCCGTATTTACTAAAGATACAAAAATTAGTCGAGCATAGTGGCAGGCACCTGTAATCCTAGCTACTTGGGAGGGTGAGGCATGAGAATCATGTGAACTTGGGAGGTGGAGGTTGCACTGAGCCGAGATTGTGCCACTGCACTCAGGCCTGGGCAACAAACTGAGTCTTTGTCTCAAGAAAAAAAAAAGTGTATACTCAAACAAATAAATCTTCAGAGTTAACAAAAGAAATATAAGCGTGAATTTGCTCATAAATATTTCCCATTTTATGACCTTCCTATAATTTGGTTTTCACTTAGGTTTTTAATTCTAATAAAGAGAATGCCAGGCACATAGGAAGGAAACAAAAAAAAGTTGAAGTGAATGATGTCATGTATGTTGAGCCAAACATATTATTATGTATATAATTAATAATAGCCTGAGTTAAATGAATAAGACAGACAAATGGTAAAAACAAATAAATAAATAAATAATAAATACCATGGCCGGTCACAGTGGCTCACCTGTAATTCCAGCACTTTGGGAGGCCGAGGAGGGCAGATCACTTAAAGCCAAGAGTTAGAGACCAGCCTGGCCAATATGGTAAAACCCTGTCTCTACTAAAAATACAAAAATTAGCTGGGTGTGGTGGTGCATGCCTGTAATCCCAGTTACTAAAGAAGCTGAGGCAGGAGAATCACTTGAACCCAGGAGGTGGAGGTTACAGTGAGCCAAGATCGAACCACTGCACTCCAGCTTGGGTGACAGAGTGCAAAAACAAACAAAAAAGACAAAAAAGCCCAGGTGCAGTAGATCAAGCCTATAATCTTAGCACTTTGGAAGGCAGAGGCAGGCAGATCACCTGAGGTCAGGAGTTCGAGACCAGCCTGGCCAACATGGCAAAACCTCATCTCTACTAAAAATACAAAAATAAGCCGGCCATAGTGGCATGCCTGTAATCCCAGCCACTCAGGAGGCTGAGGCAGGAGAATCACTTGAACCTGGGAGGCGGAGGTTGCAGTGAGCCGAGATTGTGCCATTGCACTCCAGCCTGGGCAACAAGAGTGAAACTCCAACTCAGGAGAAAAAACAAAAAACAAAAAGACCCAGCAGCATAAGCATAGCTCATTCCTAAAGGAAAAGATCACTCCTAATTTGAAAAGGTTTCTGAGCTCATGATCTTACTTTTCTTAGCTCATCATACATAAGCAATGTTTGGCTGTCCTCTACATCAATCAGCTCTTACAACATTCCTATGAAATAAGTGGATGAGGTGTATCATTAGCTCCATGTGGCAGATGAGGCGAACCAAACATGTGGAAATTAAATGACTCACCTAAAGCCACCCAGAAGCCAATGAAGGAACTGAGATTAGAACCTACAAGCTTCTGTTTTCTGTGCAATCAACCCACAGTCCCCCATTGTGAAGCTGAGCTTGCTCCCGGATTGCCACCTGAGACACTGGTCCTACTTAGCCACTAATGAGCAATGTCCTTGCTCTGGGTGCCAGGGTGGAGAAAGAAGGGACCAGAGCCATGTTTCCTATTCCTGGAGAAAGAAAAAAATCCAAACATCTTTAAACTTAAGTTTATTTTTGAAGTGCCCTTCTCAGTACGTAAATAGTAAGCAATTTGAGAAAGAGCTTTATCTTAAAGAAAAATAAGGGATTAAAAGGGCAATTGCAGTGTGCTTTTTTCAGATTAAAGGGATGTAAAACATTTCTGTTCAATGAGCTTGGGATAAAGTTCAAATTCAGTTCATACGCTTATCTCCAAATTTCATTTTTTAAAGTGCCTCAAACATAAACTCCCACTCAACTTGATCAAAAGCTTCTCCTGCTTCAAGAGACAGAGCAACAATCAGCCCCCTTGTTCATTTAGCCAAGTCAGTGTTCTTAATCAGCATAAAAAACATCAGGAGCCAACGGGTGTTTTTTTTAAATAAAAAGTGGTTTGATGAGGCTCCAGGCTGGTGGCAGCATTCTCAGCCCAGAAAAATATGAGTCGAGACCTCAGATACGCAAACAGGCCCAAGAACAGGGACCCACTCCAATAGCCGGTATTTCTTCAAGCCTCAAGCCCTCTACTGTGTACTGACTTCTACTTCATCTCCCTGCCTCTCCCTGCTCAGCATTCCACATTTCCCACCCTTGTTTGGATCAAGATTCAGTGCCCGTTTCTCACTCCCAAAAATATGTCATTTGGGATTTTCTTCCCTTTCCTCTCTCAACAATTTGGTGCAAAAGCCTTTAGGTGGGGCAGGGCAGGATAACGTCTGTGACTAATGGTGGAAGCCACCATGGTCCAGAGCTGGGTGTTGGAGCCCCAACAGTGAGAAAAGTGTCTGCACAGGAGGGCTGCTTGCTGTGTGACCTCAGAGCCTGAACAGGGTGGGACAGTGTTCCTGCAGGTGCAGCCTGGCTTGGGGTGGCAGAATCCCAGTGGAGTGGGCATTCCCATGGAAGGGTGGCTGGGTATAAAGTTTCAGAGTCCAGGCAGAGTGGGAGGACTTTCCCTGGATAAGAGAACAGAAGGGGAATAGGACACTAGTTACACAGAGGAGATTAGTCAAATAAGTAACTTATTAAGGATAATGAAAGCCAGGTTTCTCACTGTTGGAGAAGGGAGTCACAAATATTGAAACAGAAACCTGGAATGAACCCTGTAGTTGTCCAGTTGAAATTGGAAGTATCTAAATGATATTATGATCTTCAATATATTTATATAGATATAGGAATAAATATAGAAGTGTGTGCATGCATACATACCTACATATTATAGAAGGTAGAATAAGTGACCCCTAAAGATGCCTGCATCCTAATTTTGGAAACCTGTGAATATGTTACCTTACATGGCAAAATGGACTTCACAGGTGAGATTAAGTCAAGAACCTTAAGATAAGTTTATTCTGGTTTATCTGGGTGGGTCCAATATAATTACAAGAGTCCTTATAAGAGGGAGGCAGAGGCTGGGCACTGTGTCTCACATCTATAAACCTGGCACTTCAGGAGCCTGAGGTGGGAGAATCACTTGAGCCCAGGAGTTTGAGACCATTCTGGACAACGTGGTGAAACCCCATCTCTACTAAAAATACAAAAATTAGCCTGGCATGGTGGCGCACACCTGTAGTCCCAGCTATTAGGGAAGCTGAGCTGGGAGGATCACCTGAGCCTGGGAGGTGGAGGCTGCTGTGACTGGATCACTGCACTCCAACCTGGGCAATGGGAGTGAAACTCGGTCTCAAAAAAAAAAAAAAAAAAAAAAAAAAAAGAGGGAGGGAGGCAGGTCAGAGTCAGAGAAGGAGCTATGACAACAGAAGCAGAAGTGAAAGAGACATGTGAAATTGAGAATATGTTAGCGCTGTTAGCACTGAAAATGGAGGAAGGGACCACAAGCTAAGGAAGGCAGGCAGCTTCTAGAAGCTGGAACAAGGAAGGAAAGGGATGCCTCTAAAGTCTCCAGAAAGAACGGCCCTGCTGACCCCTTGATTTTAGGGCTTCTAACCTTCAGAACTAGAAGATGATAAATTTGTGTTAAGCCATTAAGTTTGTAATACACCTACTGTTATATTGGCCAGTCTGTCCAGTAAGCGCTCTTGGGAGATGCAATACCCCAATAGCAATGAGCACACCTAGCTGCTAAATACCTTTCTCCATTAAAAGGAACCAAGGCTCTTCAGAGAAATGGCTGATTCAGGGCTGAGGCAGGGAAAATACAAGACAAGCCTGGAATATGTTTTCTGTTTTGTTTTTTTTTAGACGGAGTTTGAGCTCTTGTTGCCCAGGCTGGAGTGCAATGGCACGATCTCAACTCATTGCAACCTCTGCCTCCCGGGTTCAAGCAATTCTCCGACTCAGCCTCCTGAGTAGCTGGAGGTGATGCATGCGCCACCACAAATGATGTGATCTCGGCTCACTGCAACCTCTGCCTCCTGGGCTCAAGTGATTCTCCTGCCTCAGTCTCCTGAGTAGCTGGGAATGCAGGCATGCAACCACAGCCAGCTAATTTTTGTATTTTTAGTAGAGACAGGGTCTCACCCTGTTGGTCAGGCTGGTCTCATACTCCTGACCTTGTGATCCTCCACCCTTGGCCTCCCAAAGTGCTGGGATTACAGGCATGAGCCACCACGCCCAGCCTAATTTTGTATTTTTAGTAGAGATGGAGTTTCTCCACATTGGTCAGGCTGGTCTTGAACTCCCGACCTCAGGTGATTCACCCATCTCAGCCTCCCAAAGTGCTGGGATTACAGGTGTCAGCCACTGCACCCAGCTGATCATCCCCATTTTATAGATGTGAAGGCTGAAGAATGGGGCAGTGAGTACACTCACCTGAGAGACAGTCTGAAGGAAGCCAGTCTTGCCCTGGAGCCTGTGCTGTATGTAGACTACATTGGACATCAGGGTATCTGGCCATGTGCAGAGCTCCAAGGCTCACCAAATAGTGGTTACATATTATTAGCCATCTAGTCAACCCACTGAAGGTCTAGAGAAGCACACTGAGGCCCAGAGGGGTGAATGACTTCACCTGGATTACACAGATTATTCCTAGAAGAATTGGTTTAGAAGCAGGATCCCAGGTTGCCATCCCAGTACGGTGCCTTCTCCCATGACACAGGGCCTTGCCTCTGGTCTTCTATTGTAAATCACATAGTGTTTATCATATGAATCTTCAGGTTGGTTTTGGGGTAGTTAATGAAATTAGCGTTTCTTGCAAATGGATCTCAGTGTTCATCCCACACAGACAATTATGTTGAATATGCTCAAGCTAAGTTAATACACCAGTAATAACTACTGTGAAAGATGAAAGATAAGAAAGAGCTGAAAACTAAAGAAGGGGGGAGGGGAGAAGAAGAAGAAGAGGAGGAAGAGGAGGGGGGAGAAGGAGAAAGAAGAAGAGGAGGAGGAGGAAGAGGAGGGGGGAGAAGAAGAAGAGGAGGAGGAGAAGGAGAAGGAGAAGGAGAAGAAGGAGAAAAGATATTGAAGGCTGTTTCCCCCTCAGTAAGGTTCAGTTTTTTCCCTACAACTTTTAACAAAATGGGAGTCTCTCCCAGAATGTTAACATCTGCTGGATGTTATTAAATATCAATTTTCTAGCAACTGAACCATTGGACATTCTTGCCTAAGTGAAACAAACTCTACTTGTGCTTCTCCATGGGTACAGAGCTTTAATTAAAGGCATGTGATTAAATATTTTTCAGTTAACTTAGAAAAGAGAGCCACAAGGTAGACAGACAGTGGATTAACTGAATTTTTTTTAACTCTTGATCTTTCTGCATTTATTTTCAAGTTCATTTGTCATTTAATTTGTTGTCACAAAGATTTTAGATTTTCCAGATTTAATATTAAATTTAAAATTAAACTAGCAATTTGCAGTTTATTCTCTGCCTTCCATCCTTTCAGGCAACAGTCAGGCAAGGCACTAACATGTTTCAGAAATTTGTTTAACAGAAAAAACAGTAATTTGTGCTGTCATCTCCTATGTGAAACAAACACCCCTGTGTCTGTCCTCTCTAGGAAGGGTGGAGGTGACCTCCTCCCTTAGAAGCCTCCTCCTTACTGAGGGGAGGGGGAGGTTTTCCAGGATGCACCTCTTTCAAACATCTTTAAAAGCCTAGTTCTTCAAGTTTGGTGGGCTGTTTAACTGAGGCACGTAAAATGTGAATGTGGGCTTGGTGCAATGGCTCTCGCCTATAATCCCAACACTTTAGGAGGCTGGGGTGGGAGGATCATTTGAGCCCGGGAGTTTGAGACCAGCCTGGGCAACACAGCAAAACCTCAGCCCTACAAAAAATACAAAAATTATCCAAGCATGGTGGCACGTGCCTGTAGTCCCACCTACCAGGGAGGCTGAGGTGGGAGAATCACCTGAGCCAGGAGCGAGAGGCTGCAGTGAGCTATGATCATGTCAATATACTCCAGCCTGGGTGAAAGAGTGAGACCCCATCTCAAAAAAAAAAAAAAAGCGAATTCATTCAGGCCAAATAAATGCCACCCGGTGAAATCCAGATTCTCTGACTCTTCCTTCAGAACCTATTTGCTCTCTTGCTGAAGAGGTCCCCCAGGATTTGATCACAGAGTGGTTGTCACAGTATCAGAGAACCCAACCAACATTAGCATTCTGTCAGAGCAATAACCATTGATTGAGGGCCCACTGTGAGCCCCAAGCTTACTGTGTTATCCGATTCAGCATGAGTGGATCACCTTCTTAGAAATAGGATTGTCCAGGCTGACTGTGGTGGCTCACACCTGTAACCCCAGACCTTTGGGAGGCCAAGGAGGGTGAATCACTTGAGGCCAAGAGTTTGAGACCAGCCTGGCCAATATGGTGAAACCCCGTCTCTACTAAAAACACAAAAATTAGGCTGGCGTGGTGGCAGGTTTCTGTAATCCCACTTACTCAGGAGGCTGAGGCAAGAGAATCACCTGAACCCAGGAGGCAGAGGCTGCAGTGAGCCGAGATCTCACCCTTGCACTCCAGCCTGGGTGACAGAGTGAGACTGTCTCAGAAAATTTAAAAAAATAAAAAGAAAGAGAGGGAGGGAGGGAGCAAGGGAGGGAGGCAGGGAAATGAGGGACAGAGGGGGAGGGAAGAAAGGAAGGAAGAAAGAAGACAGAGAGGGAGGGAAGGACGGAAGGAGGAAGGGAGGGGATTGTCCAGTAAAATCAGGTATTTTTGTCGTGTCCAGACAGTTCTGCCTTTACAGATCAGAGAAAGAAAGGAGAGGAGTTGGTCTACATCCACTTTCTCCTTTCGGGAAAAACGTGACCCTCTGGCAGGGTGCGGTGGCTCATGCCTGTAATCCCAGTACTTTGGGAGGCCGAGGTGGGCAGATCACGAGGTCAGGAGTTTGAGACAAGCCTGGCCAACATAGTGAAACCCCAACTCTACTAAAAAAAAAAAAAAAATAGCCAGACATGGTGGTGGGTACCTGTAGTCCCAGCTACTCAGGAGGCTAAGGCAGGAGAATAAGAAAATCGATAGAACCTGGGAAGCAGAGGTGGTAAGCCGAGATCACGCCACTGCACTTCATCCTGGGCAACAGAGCAAGACTCTGCCTCAAAAAAAAAAAAAAAAAAAAAAAAACGGAAAAAGAAAGTGACCCTCTCACCTGCCATACAGGCTATTTTGCTGGGAGCTCTTCCATTGCCTTTTTAAAATTTTAATATGCAGTAATCTTGACTCCTTAATGAGGGATCATCATCAGAAAGAACTTCCCAGTCAATGTGTAAGGTGGCAGAGGTGTAGACCGTTCCAGTCTCTGCTCACTTCTTCCTCTGCCCCTCCCAGGCCTGTCGCAGATTCAGGGCTGGTCAAACCTTGTCCCAAAACCAAAGAAATCTGCCCCAGAAGATTTCTGACAATCTCCCAAGATTTCTAGTTATCAGAACCAAGGCCATTAAGGCCTCCAACTGAATCTAGCCACCTGAATTGAGAACATTCCAGAAACTAAAACCAAGGACAGGATGATACTTTGTAACTATGGGAGGGAATGTGGCTTCTCATTTTCCAAGAGAAAATGAAAACGAGATTTCTTGACGTTGTTTTCACTGAATGCTAAAGAAAGCTTCCTTGTTAGCCGTCTCCTCTCTCAACAATAAGAAAGCAAACAAAACAGAACAGAAGACCCCTGTGCAGCAGAGGTCTTTTTTTTCAATGTTGCATGTTTTATGCATTATGAACTGAGGTTATTTTTTATTGTTAGGATTTACATAGAACTGAGATAGCCATTAGATATTCTGATTATTTTAAAAGTTAGAAAATTTAACTCCAAAGGGCCCTCTCTTATTTAATTCGTTTAAAAAGCTATTCATTACCATAATGTAGAGCATTGCCTTTGGCATCACAAAGAATTTTTTTAAATGATAACGAATACAGCCTTATTTTTGAAGTGGTCTTCTAGTTCAGAAGAGAGAAGGAAAATACATCAGGAATATGAAAAAGCAAGAAAAGCACTAAGTGTGAAGGGGTCTTTTAAAAACCTGTCTCAGGAGTGGTGGGAGGTAGTATTTTGTAGTGTTCCTAGGATTTCACTAATGAGCAGACACTAGTGATACATTAGGATACAAATCATTAATAAGACACATTCTCTTGGCCTGAAGGATCTTCCAGGCTAGTGAGAAAGACAGCATGTAAATCAATTGATTACAGTTAACAAGACAAGAGCTATAAGGAATAGAAATGGCATGCTGTGGAAACTAAGAGAATGACTAGGTCTGCTCAGGGAAATCGAGAAAGGCTTCACATAGACGATGACATTTGAGCTGGGTCACCAAATGTGGTAGTTATAAAATATGTTCACAATTTTTAGATACTTCTCCTTTCAAGAGGTGGAACTTGCTAAGCGCAGTGGCTCACTCCTGTAATCCCAGCACTTTCGGAGGATGAAGGAGGTGGATCACCTGGGGTCAGGAGTTCAAGACCAGCCTGGCCAACCTGGTGAAACCCCATCTCTACTAAAGATACAAAAATTAGCTGGGTGTGGTGTGCACCTGTAATCCCAGCTACTCGGGAGGCTGAGGCAGGAGAATCACTTGAACCTGGCAGGCAGAGGTTGCAGTGAGCCAAGATCACACTCTAGCCTGGGAGACAGAGCAAGACTCCATCTCAAAAAAAAGAAAAAAGAAAAAAAAAAGAGATAGAACTTAACTCCCTTCCCTTTGAGTGTGAACTGGACTTAGGACACTCAGCCTCCCGAGTAGCTGGGATTATAGGCATCCGTTACCATGTTCACTCTATTTTTAGTAGAGACAGGGTTTCACCATGTGGTCCAGGCTGGTCTCGAGCTCCTGATCTCAGGTGATCCACCCGCCTTAGCCTCCCAAAGTGCTGGGATTATAGGCATGAGCCACCATGCCCGGTGTCAACTTCTATGTGCTGTCTCCTCGTGACACCAATAGAATATGGCAGCAGTGACCATGTACTTCGAAGATGAGGTTATCAGCAGCATTACAGTTCCCTGTTTACTTCCTTCCTTGGATCACTCACTGTGAAGGAAGTCAGCTGCCCTGTCATGAGGACACTCAAGCAGATCTATGAAGACCACATGGCAAGAAAGTAAGGCCTCCTGCCCACAGCACACATGTGGGTGAGCCATCTTGGAAGTGGCTCCTCCAGGCCTAGTCAGGTCTTTGGATGACTGCAGCCTCAGCCAACATCTTGAATGCAACTGCCTGTGAGACAGTGAACCAGACCCATGCAGCTAAGCCACCAGAATTCCCGACCTCCGGAAACTGTAAGGTCATAAATGTTTATCCTTGGCTTAGATCATTACCTTTTGGGATAATTTGTTATGCAACAATAGGTTTCTAATGCCCCAGATGAGTATCAGTTTGCCATATTGGCAGGTGGGAGGCATCCAAATAGAAGAACTGAAAGGGTCTCAGTGAGTGGTTGAGAATGAAGGAGTGCAAGACATGTATTTGTCACTCTTAAGCTTTTAGTGTGTTAGCAAATGCCCTAAGTATTCTTAAAAGTGGAATTTCCTTCAATTAATATCATTGGCCAGGTGCAGTGGGTAATGCCTGTAATTCCAGCACTTTGTGAGGCCAAGGCAGGAGGGTCATTTGAGGCCAGGAATTCAAAATAGGCCTGGGCAACATAATGACACCCCATCTCTACAAAAGAAAAGAAAAAAAAAGAATATTGTGGAATATGGCTACTCACTGCACGTCGGGGGAAGAATATTAAATTTTTTGCCATGACCTAAAAGCTACTTGTCTAGTTCACGTTGCGTCACGGTCCTCCTTGCTCACTACACCTGAGTCGCATTGGTTTTCCTCATTCCGTTTCCCCTCCTAGGAGTTCTGTGCACACAGCTGCTTCTGCTTAGACAGCTCTTCTCTTCACCTTCCCTCCGGCTGACTCCTGCTTCTATTATAAGACACAGCCTGCGTGTGCCTTCAAGGAGACCTCTTTTCTGACCATCACAACTGTTGTTCTTTTCCGTAGTGCTTGTTTCTTCCATCAGAGGAATTACTCTCCAAAGTCATGTTATTGATGGTATTTGTCTGTTTGCATGTTTTTGTCTGTCTTCTACTTTAGACAGGATATTCCCCTATGCAGGGGCCACTTGTTTATTGCAGTATCTCCAACACGTGGCATGGTGCCTGGCATGCGGTACGTGCTCACAAAACATTGATTGCGGCCATCTTCCCCTTCCTCCTGTGTAGTAAAACCTTTATATTAGGTATTCCAGCTTTTTTGTTTTGTTTTGAGATGAAGTTTCACTCTTTGCCCAGGCTGGAGTGCAGTGGCCTGATCTTGACTCACTGCAATCTCTGCCTCCTGGGTTCAAGCAGTGATTCTCCTGCCTCAGGCCAAGTAGCTGGGATGACAGGTGCCCGCCACTACGCTCCGCTAATTTTTGTATATTTAGTAGAGACAAGCTTTCACCATGTTGGCCAGCTAGTCTCAAACTCCTGACCTCAGGTGATCTGCCTGCCTTGGCATCCCAAAGTGCTGGGATTACAGGCGTGAGCCACCGCGCCCAGCCAGGTATTCTCGTTTTAAGACTATTTGTTGTCTCCCAAGTATTCCTGTTTTAAGACTATTATTTGTCGGTTGGGCACGGTGGCTCACGCCTGTAATTCCAGCACTTTGGGAGGCTGAGGCTAGCAGATCACATTAGGTCAGGAGTTTGAGACCACCCTGGCCAGCATAATGAATCCCTGTCTCTACTAAAAATACAAAAATTAGCCAGGCTTGGTGGCATACATCTATAATCCCAGCTACTGTAGAGGCTGAGGCATGATAATTGCTTGAACCTGGGAGGCAGAGGTTGCAGTGAGCAGAGATTGTGGGGCTGCACTCCAGCCTGGGCAACAAGAGTGAAACTCCATCTCAAAAAAAAAAAAAAAACCACAGCTATTTGTCTGTGCGATCCCATCTCAGAGAAAAGCAAATGAAATGAAATTCTACAACAAATTTTAAACACATTGTTCAATTTTTTTGTAACTTTATATTTTATATTATTTGATGAAATCATCTTTCATGTCTTGAACAGTAACTCATTTGTTATGTAACAGAAGGCAATAAAAATATCCCATCCTGCTTCTATCAAAGCATCTCCTTTCCCTGCCTCCATTCCATTCCCGGAAAACTTTTTAATGATGAAATATTTAAAATATATTGAAAAATAGAAGGAATAGTACAACAAACACCATCTCCAATAAATAAGAACATTCTCCTATGTCACACAATACTATTATCACACCTATGACAATTTTAATAATTTCTATTATTGTCTATAATTCAGTTTTCCCCCAAGTTTCTTTTTTTGAGACAGAGTCTCGCTCTATTGCCCAGGCTGGAGTGCAGTGGTGCAACCTCGGTCCACTGCAACCTCCCTTTCTCAGGTTCAAGCGATTCTTGTGCCTCAGCCTCCTGATGCTGCAGGCATGTGCCACCAGGCCCGGCTAATCCAAATTTCTTTTATATCTGGTTTCTTCATACCAGGAACTGAACAAGGAATACAACTTGCATTTTGTTGGATGGCAAATCTCTCTTAACCTAAAGCGGTCCTTTTTCCCTATTATTCTTTCTTTACATGACTGACTTATCTAGAAGTCTGGAGCAGTTGCCTTGTGGAATCTTCCTTCCTTCCTTCCTTCCCTCCTTTCTTCCTCCCTTCCTTCCTTTTTTCTCAAAGTCTCGCTCTGACTTCCAGGCTGGAGTGCACTGGCACGATCTCCACTCGCTGCAACCTCTGCCACCCAGATTCTAGTGATTCTCATGTCTCAGTCTCCCAAGTAGCTGGGATCACAGGTGTGCTCACCATACCTGGCTAATTTTTTTTGTATTTTTAGTAGAGACAGAGTTTTGCCATTTGGCCAGGGTGGTCTTGAACTCTTGACCTCAAGCAATCCACCTGCCTCAGCCTCCCAAAGTGCTGGAATTACAGGTGTAAGCCACCGCACCTGGCCACTTTGTGGAGTGTTTCAACTTCTAGGTTTGTGTGACTGTTCCCTCATGTGTTGGTTAACATATTCCTTATGCCTCTGTATTACCTGTGGGCCAAAATGTACTTATAATAGACAAGATTAAATGTGTATTAAATGGCTGGACATGGTGGCTTACACCTGTAAACCCAGCCCTTTGGGATGCCAAGGCAGGCAGATCACCTAAGGTCAGGAATTCGAGACCAGCCTGGCCAACATTGTGAAACCCCATCTCTACTAAAAACATAAAAATTAGCCGGGAGTGGTGGTGGGTGCCTGTAATCCCAGCTACTATGGAGGCTGAGTCAGGAGAATCTCTTCAATCTGGGAGGTGGAGTTGCAGTGAGCTGAGATCACACCACTGCACTCCAACCTGGGCACAGAGTGAGACCCTGTCTCAACAAAGAAAAAAAAAATGTACATTAAGCATCTTGGCAGCAATACTTCACAGATACAAGGCTGTACTACATATATATGTGTATATCTTTGTAACTCACATGTATCATAAGTATATATGTATGTATGTCAAGAGGTACATAATTTAATGTCTCTCTTCTGGTGGTGCCATAATTGGTCACTGGGCTTAAGTGGTAACCCCCAGATTTCACCCTGTAAAGTTGTGTTTTTTCCTTTTGAGACTGAATGGCAAGCAATCTAGAGTGATATTCTGTCATCATAAATTGGAAATATAGTAATACTCTGCCCATAAATACTTTAGCATATGTCATTAAAACAGAACATTTTCCTTCATAGCTAAAATAAGATTATTTCACTGAACAAAATTAATGTTAACCCCTTAATATCACCTAATGTTCAGTCCAAGATCAAATTTTCTCCCAATTATCTCCAAAATGTCTTTTATATCTGGTTTTCCAAACTGGGACCTAAACCAGAGAAGCCAGTTTTTAAATGATCATAGGAAAAACTTTAAAATAGTATATTTTCCTTTTAATTTCATATCTTACCCACTAGTTAAAAAGAAATGTAATTGCTGTCATTGCAGTAGGTGAATGTCATATGCACGTAGTTAGGATAGTCACAAATCTTGTTCTAAAATCTTTAACTGAACTGGGGGTGGTGGCTAATGCCTGTAATCCCAGCACTTTGGAAGGCTAAGGTAGGCTGATTGCTTGAGGCCAGGAGTTAGAGACCAGCCTGGCGAACATGGTGAAAACCTGTCTCTACTAAAAATACAAAAATTAGTTGGAGGTGGTGGCACACACCTGTAATCCCAGCTACTCAGGAGGCTGAGGCACAAGAATCACTTGAACTCAGGAGGTAGAGGTTACAGTGAGCAGATATCACACTACTGCACTCCAGCCTGAGCCACAGAGATAGATTCTGTCTCAAAAATATAAAAATTAAAAATAAAAATAAAAAAAATAACTGGCAGTTCTAATGCCAAAAGAGTAAAATAAAATTTATCAATAATAACATTATATTCTTGTGATTTTTAAGTCCTTACTAACAATAAAGAAATCTTAAGATCACTACAAGATTGAAATATGTTCGGGTGGGGGTGAAAAAAAAAAGAAATATGTTCATTCATAAGTTGAGGCCAAGTAGTAAATCTTGCCCAGTGGCTAAGAATCAGAAATAGAATCAGCCCCTTGGCCATAAGCACCATCTCAGCAGAAGAAAGGGGGAAGATAGTAGCTAGGTTCACCCTAACATCAAGGATGACAGAAATGATACATTTCGACTTGTTAGTCAAGAGGACTTGGAGGTAAAGCTTTACAGAATCTCCTTTCTCTTTACGACACTTTAAACTTTCCATGCCTTCGTTCAGTTTGTTCATTTTGCTGAAGAACGGAGAGTATTCATTTTCACACCACACCCTGCTTAGGTGTGGAAATAACAAGTCAAAGTGATATTTCCAAGATACGAAATCATGTGTTTTTCATCCCTTTGCACCCGCAAAGTATATGAGCTATGCAAAGACAATAAACTATGATTTTATTTCTTATCAAATATTTCTGATGAATAGGAGGGAAACAGTCATGTTTTAAGTTAGCCTTTTCATTAAGTCCTAGGACCTGTGTTATTTAAATGAAGCATGGAAATTTGTTCATAATTCTTTTTTTTTTTTTTTTTTTTCCTGAGACGGATCCTCACTCTGTCACCCAGGCTGAAATGCAGTGGCGCGCTCTCAGCTCACTGCAACCTCCGCCTCCCGGGTTCAAGTGATTCTCCTGCCTCACCCTCCCAAGTAGCTGGCATTACAGGCGTGTGCCACCATGCCTGGCTAATTTTTGTGTTTTTAGTAAAGATGAGGTTTTGCCATGTTGGCCAGGCTGGTCTTGAACTCCTGACCTCAGATGATCCTCCCACTTTGGTGAGCCACTGCACCCAGTCTTGTTTTTTCGTCTGAACGTTGGTGGTCATTTGTTTGATCAGTAACACTGAAATATGTCATAATCATAGCTCTCCTTTTAAAGAGAAACTTTAATCCTGAGACCACAAAGATTTTTAAAGAATCTATTTGCAAGTAATATTGGTCACTTTGAAAATAGGAAAGCTGAAGACAGGAAATTGCCTGCCCACTCAAAATTACATGAGTCAAGAAGCAAGTCAAAACTAAAACTTGGGCTTACCAGTCTTAGCCTTGGCCTGATCAAAGTCTGAAGGATTGACTTTAAATCTTAAAGACCCTTTGTTCTTCCTAGTCTCATGATATTGACCCAAAATATTTTGTGTACTTTATCACAAAGGTAATGAGTTCTCACTTGATATGTAGGCCATTTTTTCTATAACTATATGAAATATCTATACTTATATCAATCAGTGGCATAGTTTACATATGTGTTTATTTTGTCTGTTTCTTTTTAGTGACAGGGTACATGCAAGAGACAAAAGAGTCTGTATAATTAGAAACAAAAGAGAAACAGACATTGATCATTTTGATAATTTTTTGATAATCTATTGTTCTCCTCTCAGGCTACAAAGATAAAGTATTTGTTGTACAAATTTTGAAAATCTAGGAAAAGCACAAAAAGACAAATGCAAATTAGCCATTTTCTTACTTCCCTCTCCGAGAGCTACCATTATCATTTTTATTTATCTTAATAAACTCCTTATCATGCATGTACTTTTCACTTATCATCTAGAATCTCCCTATCCCTAAAGACGTAGATAAATTTGGCTCACATCTCTTTCCAAGGCTGTGGAAAGTCCAATAATCTCATCCAGGCGAGGGGTGGGTGACAGAATGAAGGGAATTTGAAAAGGGCTGTTTTAACTGATTTCTTGCATCTACTGATTCCTATACTCTGCTCAGGCAATCTCTTTGTAGTTTACACTCACACACTAAATGTGAGGCCCTGCTATGTCAGACTTTCCTCAAGGCTTGAGAAGATCTGAGAAGATGGAGAGAACGATAGAGGTTTACTGCAATATAAACAACTTACAACTGAATATTTAAGGTTGTGTTTTTAAACTCTCCTTTTTGACAACTTGGACTGTAGCCTCTTGACATTTTACTGGGATCTTTTTACACCTTCCCTGACCTACCTTGAACCCATCTACAACTTGCCTCCAAAAAATACCTCTTTCCATTTTACAATATTAAGCTATTCAGCTTTATCTGTATCTCTAATTTGGAGTCTAGGGGCAGAGTGTATAGGTTAAAATCCTGAGACTTGCTCTTAGGCAAGAAAACTCTCTAAGTCTCAGCCTTCTCACTTGTAAAATAAGAATATTGATAGAAACTCCGAGGCTGGGCACACTGGCTCATGCCTGTAATCCCAGCACTTTGGGAGGCCGAGGCAGGCAGATAGCTTGAGGTCACGAGTTCAAGATCAGCCTGACCAATGACAGATGGCTTGAGGTCAGGAGTAGAGGCCATGGTGAAACCCTGTCTCTACTAAAAATATAAAAATTAGGCGGGTGTGATGGCAGGCACCTGTAATCCCAGCTGCTCGAGAGGTTGAGGCAGGAGAATCACTTGTACCTGGGAGGCAGGGGTTGCAGTGAGCCAAGATCGCACCATTGCACTCCAGCCTGAGTGACAAAGTGAGACCCTGTCCTCCCCGCCACCAAAAAAAGAACCTCCTTCACAGGCAAAGCACTTAGCTCATCTCCTAGCACACTGAGTAAATGTGAGCTACTGTCATTATTATTGAGAATATTTCATCTGGGCTATAGAGCCTGGAGAACCTGTCTGGACTTCTATTGAGTACCCCTTTCTAGTGCCCAGAACACTTACTTACAGGAAGAGTGAGGGTTTGAGATTAGGAGCACACAGTCTGGGGCTGGGCATAGTGGCTCATGCCTGTAATACCAGCACTTTGGGAGGCCGTTGGGGGTGAAACGCTTGAGCTCAGGAGTTTGAGATAAGCCTGGACAACATGGCAAAACCACATCCCTACAAAAAATACAAAAATTAACTGGGTGTGATGGCAGGCGCCTGCAGTCCCAGCTACTTGGGAGGCTGGGGTGGGAGGATCACTGAGCTCAGGAGGCAGAAGTTGCAGTGAGCAGTGATTGTACCACTGCACTCCAGCCTGGGTGACAGAGTGAGACCCATCTCAAAAAACAAAAGCAAAACCCCCAAAACACAGTCTGATGTGGGAATGTCCATCAACCATAACTGGGGTACAAGATATTTATTAGGAATCAACATCTATGGAAGGAAGCAGGATTGGGCTGAAGCAACCAACCATCCTGGTTTGTATGTGACTGAGGGTTTCCCACGGCAAGGAATGTTCAGTGCTAAAATCAGAAGACTCCTGAGTAAACTGAGACAGTGGTCACCCTGGTTGAGGAAACTGGTTATAAAGCCTTTGAAGGAGGATCCGGAAAGTGAGGATCTGGATAGTGCATCTCCGTGTCTGTCAAAAGCGCCAGTTTGTGCCTCGGTTTCCTCATCTGCAAAATGGGGATGATAATGGTAAATGCCTGATTGCATTGTTGTGAAAGTTAAATGAATTGATATGTGTAAAGTGATTAGAGGGTCAGTGCCCACACAGCAAGCTCCTAAGTATTAGCTGTCTTGGCAGATCAAGTGTCCTCCTATCAGATCCTGAAATTCTTGATCTTTGTTCTTCTCTGTCAAACCACCACACTAGTGTTCATCATTACCTCAGTCTGGTTGTAACGCATACCGAGACTGATTAAATTTGGATACATGCTGGTTTCTTGATTACAGCCAAAAAACTGGGGTGAGAGGGTCTTCCATTTCCCTCTCACTCCCAGATTTTGCCTAATTCAGGAGACCCCCTCAACTCCTTGTGCTATCCTAGTTCTATTATTGAATAATGGAAACAATTAAATGAGGAGAAAAGTGACATAGAAGTAAGGGTAGAAGGAATAATTTTATTTTTTATTTTATTTTATTTTATTTTTGAGACAGAGTCTCACTCTGTTGCCCAGGCTAGAGTGTAGTGGCATGATCTTGGCTCACTGCAACCTCTGCCTCTCCGGTTCAAGCGATTCTCCTGCCGCAGACTCCCAAGTAGCTGAGACTACAGGCACATGCCACCATACCCTGATAAGTTTTGTATTTTTTGTAGAGATGGGGTTTCACCATGTTGGCCAGGCTGGTCGCAAACTCTTGGCCTCAAACAATCCACCCGCCTCGGCCTCCCAAAGTGCTGGGATTACAGGCATAAGCTACTACGCCTGGCCCTATTTATTTTTATTTTAAAGATAAGGTCTTGCTCTGTCACCCAGGCTGGAATGCAGTGGCACAAATGTAACTCACGACAGCCTCGAACTCCTAGGCTCAAGCAATCCTCGCACCTCAGCCTCCCAAGTAGCTAGGACTGCAGGCTCACATCACTATACCCAGCTAATCTTTAAAATTTCCTAGAGAGATGTTTTTAGATTTTTTGTAGAGTTGAGGACTTGCTATGTTGCCCAGGCTGGTCTTAAACTCCTGGCCTCAAGTGATCCTCCTGCCTCAGCCTCCCAAAGTGTTGGGATTATAAGTGTGAGCCACTGTGCCTAGCTCAATTTTTTTTTTTTTTTTTGAGACAGAGTCTCACTCCATCACCAGGCACCAGGCTGGAGTGCAGTGGCGTGACCTCGGCTCACTGCAACCTCCGCCTCCCGGGTTCAAGCAATTCTCCTGCCTCAGCCTCCCGAGTAGCTGGGACTACAGACGCACACCACCACGTCCAGCTAATTTTTTTTTTTTTTTTTTTTTTTTTGTATTTTTAGTAGAGACGGGGTTCCACCATGCTGGCCAGGATGGTCTCGATCTCTTGACTTCATGATGCACCCACCTCGGCCTCCAGTTTTTTGTTTTTTGTTTTTTTTGAGACGATGTTTCGCTCTTATTGCCCAGGCTAGAGTGCAATGGCATGATCTTGGCTCACCACAACTCTGTCTCCTGGGTTCAAGCGATTCTCCTGCCTCAGCCTCCCAAGTAGCTGGGATTACAGGCATGCACCACCATGCCTGGCTAATTTTGTATTTTTAGTAGAGATGGGGTTTTTCCATGTTGGTCAGGCTGGTCTTGAACTCCCGACCTCAGGTGATCTGCCCACCTTGGCCTCCCAAAGTGCTGGAATTACAGGCATGAGACACCACACCCAGCCTGAATTTTTAAGTTAAAAGTGGCTTTCACACACACAAAAATTTAAGCATGAGACTTTGGAAGCCAGTCTGGGATGCATAAAAGGCAGAGTGACTAAAGATCATTTTTAGCCTGAGTAACTTTTGTGATTATGGAGCTGATGAAATAAATGATCCTCATTCTGACTTCTCTTTTCTCCAAAATAAACCATGTCATGTAATTCTATCAGGTGATCACTGGTTGCTTGTTCCTCCATTCTGAAGAAGCTAAAACTACTGAAAATCATGTGAATCACTTTATGAGCAAGAGCAGGAAACAGCACTAGGTTAAAATTTGGAGTGTGACGTTTTCAGTATGAGAATTCTTTCCTCCCCGAAGAGCTGGACACAAATTACTTTTTATAGCAGCCCTTGGCTTTTCATTTAGCCAGGAGGGAAGTATGAGGTAGCAGGGTTCCACACCCTTTTACCTGGATGACGTCCCTCTGTGTCATTTAAACAGATGCTACTTAGAATAAGGAGGTGGGTTATTTACTCTCTGTTATCACCCGAACTAAAGCAAGCAAGTGAACAAGCCAAGCAAAAGAGCAATCTTAGAAGTCATTTTTTAAAATGCCTAGACCTCTTCTGGCTTGTTCTTCCGTTGAATTCCAAGCATTATTTGTCTAGGTTCCCTTGCCTGAACTGTTGGCACAGGAGGTGCAATTTTATCCTTGAAGCAGGGTGTTCCTCAGGCACTGAGCCAATGAAGTTGGCTCATTCACTTCCTTCCCTGCTAAGTTTCTTCAGGGCTTTCTACATGTCAGAAGCCTATTACGCAATGATTCAGAAGAGGATACAGGAAATATTGTTCCTACTGTGACATTGGCTGTTCACCTCTCTCTAGCCCAAACTGGTTTACTTCACCAAGGAAGCCACACAGTTTTCTTCATTTCAATTCCTTTCTGATTTCACAGTTATCATGATGGAAATCTGAAGCAGAAAGAACTTCGACCAGGTGCAGTGGGCTCACGCCTGAAATCTTAGCACTTTGGGAAGCCAAGGTGGGAGGATCGCTTGAGCTCAGGAGTGTGAGACCAACCTGGGCAATATAAGGAGACCCCTGTCTCTATAAAAAATTTTAAAAAATTAGCTGGGTATGGTGGCACATACCTATGATCCTAGATGCTGAGAGGCTGAGGTGGGAGGATCACGTAGACCCAGGAGTTTGAGGTGACAGTGAGCTGACATCATGCCACTGCACTCTAGCCTGGGTGACAAGAGTAAGACCCTGTCTAAAAAAAAAAAAAGGCAGAAAAGAAAAGGCATGGTGGCTCACACCTATAATCCCAGCAGTTTGGGAGGTCGAGGAGGGCGGATCACTTGAGCCCAGGAGTTTGAGGCCAGCCTGGGAAACATGGCGAAACCTCCTTACTACTAAAATATTCAAAAAAAAAAAAAATTAGCTGGCCATGGTGGCACACACCTGTAATCCCATCCATTCAGGAGACTGAGGTGGGAGGATCACCTGAGCCCAGGAGGTCAAGGCCACAGTGAGCCATGATTGCACCACTGCACTCCAGCCTGGGTCACAGAGCAAGACTCTCAAAAAAGAAATAATTTGAAAAATAAAAAAAAGTTGAAAAAAAAAAAAAAAAGAAGAAGGACATCCATATCTTCTTTGTGGGGAAAGTGATTAGGACTTTTGCAGCTTCTGATGGCGAGCCTGGTCTGTCTGTCATGCAGGGCTGCTTGTCTGATTTCCACTACCCATGCTGCGGAACTTCTTTTGTGTGAGTGGCCCAGCTAAGCTCTGTCCTAAGGACAGGCACATTCATGTATTTCCCCGGTGGAGGTGTTGATGTGCACCACTGTAACCTTTCTCACTCTCCTGGTTCTTCTCAGGAACCACAGCACACAGTTCCTGTCCTAAAATCTTACCATATGAGGCACCTGTCCCAGGCTAGGGATGCCCACTCTGCATCTGCTTCCAGGAATCACACAGACACCTCGATCTCAGAGCACACCAAACTGCGTGAACCATTTCCAGGAAGCCTAAAGATCCTGCTTCTTTGTGTCATAACGAGACACTGAGCCAGAACCGCATGTCCTTGCAGGCATCTCCACACAGGCTCAGGGTTCTGATCAGAACAGTAATGGGGCAAAGGGGACTTGCACTGGAAATCTGTGTGCAGAATCATGATAGAGGATGGTCTGTGCAGAAGGCCTACCAGAAACCAGAGGGAGGAGAAGGAGAGAGCTGCAGGTTCAGACTTCCCCCTTCTATCATGCGACTCGGAGATCCTCTTACCAGCTGGAGGGGTGCCCAGCCCAGGCTTCTCATTCAAGGACGCAGGAGATCAAATGACTGGGTTGGTGTTTAAGCAAATGATTCACTCACCTTTTTATAGTTGGGAGGACGCAGGAAAGTTTTAGTCTTTCCATACATTTTGTATTTTATCCTTATACTCTATTGATTAAAATGAGAAAAATGAAAAAGAAAGCATAATATCTGGGAAAATTCTTTCATATGCTCCAGACTCAAATTTATTTTATGTCCAGAAACCAAAGTCATCTTATCTCAGAACTGCTTGAGCTTTATAATTAATGCACTTTTAAGGTTTCACATTGACTATACCTGTACCATGAGACTTCTTATATCCTACAAAGATGACTGGATAGAGTCAATATCTTTTTCCCTCACTACTTCTTTTTTTCACTCTCCACTTTCAATATAACCACTGCTAAATGACCTGACAATCGATTTCATATATATAAAAACATGGTGCTTAGTTCCATGTTTTTATGTATATGAAACTCTGGGGTGTAGGGGAAGAAGACATGTGTAAGAAGGTATTCTAGCAAAGGCACGCTGTGTCACTTCCCTCTGGATGCTTTGTAAAACTGGTTGTGAGAAAATGTAAGAGGGGATAGACACTGCGACAGTGATGGAAACAGGTACTGATGAGGGAACCATCTCCCTGAAAGCCAGCTGTCTTCCAAGTACATCCCGAGTCACATTTCTCCTCCACATCTCCTGCTATTCCTCCTCATGTAGCTTGCCTCCCTACCACATCCTAGAGATTTGTCTCTTTTCTCATCTAAGTTTCAACCAGAGATAGGAGGAGTAAACTGAGATCCTCAGATACTTTTTCAACTGTCAAAGCTCCCAGAATGCATCTTTAACTTGGAATCAAACTTAAAGGGCTTACCTGCCTTCCCTGTAAATTCTTTTGGGCCACTTGGGCAGCTTGTGAAATCTTTCCCTCAGAACATTGCTGGGTGCGTCTGTCACACTCACCAGGTTTTCCTTTCTTTGTCCTTTGATGAATTTCAAAAAATGTACAAGGGTTCACTATTCAAGGGGCAAACGTGTTTCCAAAAGTCATCATAAAACCAAACCAAAAAAAAAAAAACAATGAAAATCTTGTACCTACAGAATTCTAAGGCATTTTTTGGAATTTTTCTAGAGAAGAGATTTTTAAATGCTATATGCAGAACTCAATCTGTGGACACAATATTGCTTTATGATCTTTTATGAACCATAAGCTGGAATTGTTAAAATAAATTCAGGTGGACAGATGCCAAATGACAAAGCTGGGGTGGAAAGTAGTGGTAAAATGGGATTTTTACTGCTCCATTTATCCACAGAAAAACTCCACCCAATAATTCTGCAAAGCAAGCCTAAAATACATTGAATCCTCTGCTGATCTCTAAAATCTTGAGCTTCTTGGTTAAGGTGAGGAAAATATCCTGATTGAAGTCATTCAGATAAACACTGGTACAAGGCCCCGGAGAAATCTGGCAGTGGTACTGCTGAGAAATTTCCTGATTTGTTCCATTTTCCTAAGACTCAATGCTTGTGCTGACATTCTAAATCTACTTGCCAAAGAAGCTCCTGTATTCTGTTAATAGGCAAATACTCTGGGGTGTAGGGGAAGAAGACGTGTAAGAAAGATTTCTGGCAAAGGCACACTGTGTCAGCATACATTTTATAGGACAAATTGACTTGTTTTAGGCCATACTTTCCTAGCTGTTGAAAAATACCACTATAACAACAACTGTGAAACATTAAAAAATAAAAATAATGCTTCAGAAGTCCACCAGCTTGATCCCAAACTGTTCTGACTGGCTTGAAGGATGACTAGGTACAGCCAGTGATATCTATTTGCAGATGTCAATTTGCATGACTTGATTTGTATGAGGGGAGTGGAGAGAGGAGCCGCCTGTGATTTGGAAAAAAAATAAAGAAACAAAAAAAAAAGATAGCATCCTGTTTGATTCCTCAGCTCACTCTCAGCACATACTTCTGAACCCTAGAGACAAAAGGGCTTCAGACAGTTGTTAAAGGAAGCATTTTTATAAGAGATCTATAAGGCAAATGGGCCTACATTGTGGTGCTGGGTCGAGGGGTGACATGGAGTGAAATCATTAGGAGGCAGCACCCATTTGTCGTGGACATCAGTCTCGTCATGCTTGGCACTGACAGGTACAGACCTGCAAATGGCTTCTTGGGCCATAGTCATCAACATAGGAGGCAAAACAGAGGAATAAGAGAGAACTGTTTGTGAGCACAAACGAGATCATCCCGGGGATTCTGGGAGAGACTTTGGGTGAGGCCGAAAACCTGCATTACATACCTTGGAATAAGAGCCAGTCAAATATAGAATTTGTCATTAATGTGACCAAATAGGCCGGGCACAGTGGCTCACGCCCGTAATCCCACCACTTTGGGAGGCCAAGGCGAGTGGATCACCTGGGGTCAGGAGTTAGAGACCAGCCTGGCCAACATAGTGAAAGCCATCTCTACTAAAAATACAAAAAATTAGCTGGGTGTGGTGGCAGGCGCCTGTAATCCCAGCTATTTGGGAGGCTAAGGCAGGAGAATCACTTGAACCTGGGAGGCAGAGGTTGCAATTCAAGATTGCACCATCGTACTCCAGCCTGGGCAACAAGAGCAAAACTCCATCTCAAAAAAAAAAGTGTGACCAAATTTATATCTACGGGCTGGGGAAACATGATGAATGAGAAAAATAAATCCCCCTTTTTTTTTTTTCTTTTTTTGAGATGGAGTCTCTCTCTGCTGCCCAGACTGGAGTACAATGGCATGATATCAGCTCACTGCAACCTCCACCTCCTGCGCTCAAGCAATTCTCCTGCCCCAGATTCTCGAGTAGCTGGGATTACAGGCACCAGCCACCACACCCAGGTAATTTTTGTATTTTTAGTAGAGATAGGGTTTCACCATGTTGGCCAGGCTGGTCTCGAACTCCTGACCTCATGATCTACCCACCTCAGCCTCCCAAAGTGCTGGGATTACAGGTGTGAGCCACTATACCCAGCCAATAAATGACTTTTAAGTCCTTTAGCCTAATATAAAATCATGAATGTAGGCATATTGTTCAAGATTTTTGGTTGCAAACAACAGAATCCACTCTTGCTAGTTTAAAAATAAAATGGGCCAGGTGCGGTGGCTCACGCCTCTAATTTCAGCACTTTGGGAGGCTGAGGCAGGCAGATCACCTGAGGTCAGGAGTTCGAGACCAACCTGGTCAACATGGCAAAAACCCATCTTTACAAAAATACAGAAATTAGCCAGATATGATAGCGGGTGCCTGTAATCCCAGCTACTTGGGAGGCTGAGGTGGGAGGACTGCTTGAACCCAGGAGGTGGAGGTTGTAGTGAGCCAAGATCGTGCCACTGTACTCCAGCCTGGGTGACAAAGCAAGACTTCACCTCAAAAAAAAAAAAAAAAATTAGCCAGGTGTGGTGGCTCATGCCTGTAGTCCCAGCTTCTTGGTAGGCTAAGGTAGGAGAAACACTTGAACCTGGGAGGCAGAGGTTGCAGTGAGCCAAGACTGCACCACTGCACTCCAACCTGGGTGACACAGTGGGACTCCATCTCGAAAAATTAATTAATTAATTGATTAACTTAAAAAAGTATTAAAGGGTATTAGATATCACATAGATTGTCTGGAAGGGCCAGAGAATTGTGTTCTGAGCTACTTGGCAGGAAGTTATATCCAAATTATACTGCTGGACTGTTATAGAAGGGACTGCCACTGGCATTGGCACTGTGCCTGCACTAACTCTCTGTTGGGGATACCAACACTGGGGCTGGGCCATTTCTGTGCCACTGGCAAGCCCCATAGCTTCACTAGGAAACAGATTCTGCCTGACACCTACTTTCTCTTGGTTTTCTTTTTGGCATTCAGTCTTGCATGGCTACATTTGATTGCAGAAACTAGGTCACATCCTTGCACCTTGGCTGCAGATAAGACTAGAATAGAGAGTTCTAGTTTTACCTTGAAAAACAGAACTCAATATGTAGAAATTCCCTTGATATGGGAAGGGCTTTTAAGAGATGATAAGAAGCCACAAACATAAAAAAGTGTCTACTAGGACAGGCATAAAATGATTAGGTGGGCAAACCCTTGTAAAGCAGCAGGAGGCCAATGTTTACAAGGAGACTTCTGTTCATGATTGGAACAGAAAACAACCATAAAAGGATTTTTCTGTAAAAAAAGAAAGTCTTGCAGGCGGCACTCAATCTATGATTTTTTTTCCCGCACCAAATGCAAGGAGAGATTCAAGGTCTCTCCCTCTCACCTTAGCTTTGGCAGATTTTCCCAGAAACTTTATAGACGTTATTAGCATACTGGAAGACAGTCCTATCTCCACCTTGACACAGATTTGGAAAAGAGTAGGCAGAAAAAAAAAAATGAAAGCAATTTAAATGCAGTTCTTAAAATTTGTGTGGTGCCAAGCAAAAGATCTCCATACCAGACTAAGTAACCACAGACGGAGGGACTGAGAACTCTATCATCAGTAGGTCCCATTAGTTGGGAGTGCTATGGACCAGCACAAAAGCAGACCAGCACAAGGCACAGAATCAGACCAATATAGGAAGAAATTCTGGAACTGAGCTAGGACAGTGACATTACCTTTGCCAAAATTATCTAAGGCAGAAATGGTCAATAGATTTTACCTTACATACCAAGATCTATGAGTCGGTTGTGGCTACCTCAATTAACTTGTTAAAGACTACCAAGAAAAATACCCTTCTGTAAACCCATTTTCACATGGTTGATACTTACAATTTTATATTCTGCCTTTTTCCTCATTCATTGAATCAAAAACGTCTTTCCATGTTGTTAATCTTGTCAGTTATCCCTTTTAACATTTGCATAGTATTCCACCAGCTGATGAACTCTAATTCACTCAACCATTTCTCCATCATTTCATACTAGGATTAGTTCTAATAATTTGAGAAAGGAAAGTGGAATTTTTTAGATGAGTTCTTTCTGTTATTCTACAGAGATTAGCACAGAAATAGTTAGTACCTGAGCTCTTTGCGGACACCTTGGCCTGTAGAGATTCTGCAAGTACTTTTAAAGGCAAAGTGGCTTTATAAAAAATCAGGCTCCACATTTTCTTGGAAACTTTAAGCAAAAAGACTTTAGGAAGTCCTGACATATGTTCCCAAGGTGGCAGCTATATTCTACAATAAGATCTCTCTTCCTGAACTGAATATCTCTAAGATATCCTTGGGGAAAGACCTAGAATGGGGCTAGCTCCCATCTGAAGTTCTGAAAACCACTCACCTTGAAAGCTCAGTCTCCGGAGTCTGGATAATTAGTGGCGAGAATGCAGAAAGCTGCTCAGCCTGTTGTGGGTTTTGAGATAAAACCTCAATTTCCATAATCGTCATAAAAAGCAGAACAGTCTTTCTGCCCCAAAATATATTCAATATGAATTGTGAAGTGTCTTAGGAAGAATTTGCATGCAAGGAACAGAATTCCACTTAGCTCAAATAAAAAGAGGATTGATTGAAAGGCAGAGGTTATTATAGGGTCACAATAAGCCAGTGCTGGAGATACAGCTGCTGGGCATTATAGGACCAAGAAGGAGATTATGCAGATTTTATTTCTCTCTCTCTCTCCTGTGCCTTTCAAGGTACATGGGGCCTCTCTATTTGACTCTGGGCATCTGTCTGCCCATCTTGGTGCTCTTTTGTTCATAGACTGGCTTTTTCTGCTGACTCATGGTTTCTCAGCTTCCCTTCACTGTGGCTAGCATGAGGTTTCGGCCTGCTGTGGCAGGCCAACGGGCATGACCTTGCAGCTTGGCTCCACACAGCTAAATGACTCAGCCTCTTTGTCCCTATTCCAAATTCCTGGGAGAGAATTCAATCAACCCAGCTTGAGTCAGATGTCTACTCCTGGGTCAGTAACTGAAACTGGTGGGGCACAGTCACATGGCAGGTAGTACTCTCCCTTTTAAGTTATGAGTGGGGCAGAGTCTCCAAGGCAGCATATGGATAGGGAAGAGGGAATGTTTGACATCTCTGAAGCAGATATGGGGCTGAGAGAGGCATGCATGGTTGTGATAAATAAAAAAAAAAAAGAAGAAGAAGAAAAAGAAAAAAAAGCATGGGGTTTGGAGAGAAAAACATATTTGTCATTTCTTAGTCATAAAGCAATAGACAACTTTCCTAGTCTTCCAAAGGCTCGTGTCCTTAATATATAACCCGAACAAAATGACCTCCCAGCTCTCAAGTTCTATTACTGCTATTTTCATTTTAGGAATCTCATAATGTAAGGAATGACCAACTCTAATATCAACAATATGGCAGGTGTTTTATGAACAAACATTGAAAAAATTGTCTTTGCAATAAGTCCAGTGGTGTAATATTACCAACATTACTATTCCTGTAAACATTTTTGGAAGGCTGCTAACAAGTGCTAACAATGTCGAAGTCCCCTGCTAGGCGTTCAGCAAATGTTTCTTGCTTAACAGGAAATTGTAAAGGAGCAGGAAAACAGACCTTACTCTGAGGTTTGCCTGTCAAGGTGTTAGAGGCTTGAAAAAGTAATGTGGTGAATAGACGCCTCCATTTCAACAGAAGATTCATTTGGTTCTAATGCTGATGGTGAGCAATCTTCTAAAATGCATTATTGGTGAACTGCCCACTGTGAATAAAGAAAAAAGACTATGTTAATTGAAATTTATTTCTATCTATTCCAAATTAATACTGCTATCCTGCAGTGTATGAAACTGAGGCATTCCTGTAAAGTTGCCTACAAAGCAAGGTTAATTTTTCCCCATTGAAATCCACTGTGGCATTGAACATTTAGTATATTCCTGTGAAGAAAGGAAGGATCCAAAGGGAAACACTTAGAAAAATAAACATTATCCTGGTGAGGATCTTAATTTCTCAACCTACTCAAGTTCCTTTAAAAAATCTGAGTACGCAGCTGGGTGCGGTGGCTCACACCTGTAATCCCAGCACTTTGGGAGGCCAAGGCAGGAGGATCACAAGGTCAGGAGTTCAAGACCAGCCTAGCCAACATGGTGAAACCCGGTCTCTACTAAAAATACAAAAATTAGCTGGGCATGGTGGCACACACATGTAGTGCCAGCTACCTGGGAAGCTGAGGCAGGACAATCACTTGAACCCGGGAAGTAGAGATTGCAGGGAGCCGAGATGGTGCCACAGCACTCCAGCCCAGGGAGCAGAGTGAGACTCTGTCTCAAAATAAATATAAATAAATAAATAAATCTGAGCACCCATGCAAACCTATGTTTGATAGCAAGTAAATATGTCTCTGGAATTAATTACCCCAGTCCACCTCCAATTTCCCAGCTGGGCCTCTAGGTCTTCCTGTATCCAAGCCCTCACTCGGTTGCATACCTCATCTCTCATCATCTGCCTCCTCTTCTTTTCATATATAAATGTAAATATCTTATTTCTGGCCTTGAGCTGAAGAGTTAAATTCAATTTAATTGAGTACATTAATTCATTTATAGCAGAAGAGAAAGGCCCTTGAGTTGTAGGTAATCCAAATTCCTCAAATAGGATGGTCCTTAGGCCAGGCATAGTGGATCACACCTGTAATCTCAGCATGACGGGAGGCCGAGGCAGGAGCATCACTTCAGGCCAAGAGTTAGACCAGCCTGAGCAATATAGTGAGACACTCCCTCATCTCTACAAAAAAGTTTTAAAAATTAGCTGGTCATGGTGGCATGCATCCTAGTTCCAGCCACTTGAAAGGCTGAAGCAGGAGGATTGCTTCAGCCCAGGAATTTAAGGTTGCAGTGAGCTATGATCATACCACTCTCTAGCATGGGTAATAGAGCAAGAAAAAAAAAAAAGGATAGCCCTATGTACTCTTTGGTGCTAGGAGAAGCTGACTTTTTTCTTGTCCATCCTACAGAGCTCCTCCTAATAGCCCCAGGCCCTGGGCAGGGGCAGACTTTATTGCTACTTGCTAGGCCTGATTGTTACTGGGAAAATACTGGAATTTTTGTTTTCCTTCTTTAATTTTAAAATAGTAGATATTTTCCTTTGACATATAAAATCTGTAGTCTTTTTTCCCCCCAGGTGGAATATCTTACTGCTTTTTCTTCTGATTATAAAAGTAATTCATGGCTGGCTGTGGTGGCTCATGCCTGTAATTCAAGCACTTTGGAGGCCAAGGCGGGCGGATCACCTGAGGTCGAGAGTTCAAGACCAGCCTGACCAACATGGTGAAACCCCATCTTTAAAAAAAAGAAAGAAAGAAAATAAATAAATAAATAAATAAATAAAAGTAATTCATGCTTAAAAAAAGAAAATTCAGCTGGGCGTGGTAGAACATGCCTATAATCCCAGCACTTTGGGAGGCTGGGATCAACTGAGGTCAGGAGTTCCAGATCAGCCTGACCAACATGGTGAAACTCCATCTCTACTAAATACAAAAAAATTAGCCAGGTGTGGTGGTTCTTGCCTGTAATCCCAGCTACTTGGGAGACTGAGGCAGGAGAATTGCTTGAACCCAGGAGGCAGAAGTTGCAGGGAGCTGACATTGCACAATTGCCCTCCAGCCTGTGCAACAAGAGCAAAACTCCATCTAAAAAAAAAAAAAAAAAGTCAACAATATGAAAAGGGATAAAGCAGAAAGTGAAAACTTCCCATAATTCCATTCCCAGAAGCCATAATTATTAGTTATATATGTTTTTTACATATCAGATGGGTAATATGCTGATGCTGTAACGAGGTTCGAGGGTGGCATATCTCACGCATGTGAATGGTTACCCAATAGTCATGTTCGTGAACCACAAAAGGATCTGTATGTATTCTTTCAGGTGCATATTATACACACACACACATGCAAATATATATAGATGTGTGTGTATACATATATATATGTACTCCAAATATACTCTTTATATTATGTAATATATACTCTATATGTTTAACAAAAATGGGTCATATTATCCACTCTTTTCTGTGCCTTGCTTTTTTTTTTTTTTTTTTTTTTTGAGACAGATTCTCACTCTGTCGCCAGGCACCAGGCTGAGTGCAGTGGCGAGATCTCAGGTTAAGTGACATGCTCAAGGTGACACAGTGAACCATGCCCAGCTAATTTTTGCATTTTTAGTAGAGACGGGGTTTCACCATGTTGGCCAGGATGGTCTCGATCTCTTGAACTCGTGATCTGCCCGCCTCAGCCTCCCAAAGTGCTGGGATTACAGGCGTGAGCCACCGCCCTTGGCTGCTTTTTTTTTCTGAGACTGAGTCTCGCTCTGTCACTCAGGCTGGAGTGCAGTAGCACAATCTTGGCTCACTGCAACCTCTGCCTCTTGGGTTCAAGCAATTCTCGTGCCTCAGCCTCCCAAGTAGCTGGGACTACAGGTGTGTGCCACCGTGTCTGGCTAATTTTTGTATTTTTAGTAGAGACAGGGTTTCACCATGTTACGCAGGCTGATCTTGAACTCCTGACCTCAAGTGATCCACTTGCCTCTGTCTCCCAAAGTGCTGGGATTACAGGCATGAGTTACCATTCCTGGCTTTGTTTCTTTTCTCTACAACTTGTCATGTATATCTTGCATACTGATCCATCGCATTCTTCATATATATATATATATATATATAACTATATATATATATATATTTCTTTGAATATTAGTGAAGATGAGTATCTTTTCAAATGTTTGTTAGCCATTTGGTTTTCTTCTTCTACAAATTGTTTGAAATGATGTGTCTGTACTACTCAATCTGTTTAATCCCCCCATCCCATGTATATGCACATTTGGTTGAGAGTATCGGGGCAGGTATATGACAGGAACTGGGCCAATAAATTTGCTCTTCTGGGAATCTGGGTTGGAGAATAGGGCACCTCTAGTCGCTGTATTTAAGCCAGAAAATCATGCAGTGCTGTCTGAGTCAACCATTTTTTATCATGTGCATGATAAAGAAGAGAAAGTAGGTCTGCAGAATGAAAAGAAACAGGGATACCTTGGAAGCAGAAGAGATAAGGGCTTGTGGCTTTGATCACGTCTTTTCTCCAGGCCTGTGACAAGGTTCTGTATCCTTAAGCTAGTTTGATTGGATTTCTGTTCAGATAAGCAGTATCACAATTTCTCTCCATAGGAATATTACGGTGGGGAGGGAGGAGATGGTTTTGAAAGAATATTCTGATCTTTATTTTCCTCTCTCCTCGTTCCTAAGAAGCCCAAATAAACCCCAAGAAATCTGTGATTCCCAAGCTTTGAGGGAAGCTGAAGCAAAAAATTGCATAATGGACCAAACATGTCTTCACTGTACTAGTCCTTCAACTTTTTCTTCTAGGATTCCCCTATCTGATCAGTTGCCACTCAGCTCCCTGTCAGCCTGATGTCAGTGCTGCAGTGTTACTATAGTTATGGCTCTGTTTATTGACCACTCACTATGTATGCACTAAGTGCTTTGCATACATTAATTATTTAACCAAAGTGCATATATTATTGCTCAATTTGACAAAAGAGGAAATGATGGCTTAGTTTATTAAGTTGCTCAAAAACACTCAGTTAGAAAGCGGAGGAGCAGGTTTTCAGTTTCTGCTGTCGGATTCTGCTATATCTCTTGCTCCAGGCCAGCTTGGTGACTACAGCTCAGAACTTAGGACACACTGGCTTCTAGGGCAAAATTGTGGTCTCCAAGATCATGGCTCCAGGCCCCTTTCGACTGCCACCTTCAGATCCTTGTCTTTCTTAGAACAGGAAGTGCACTAATAGCCTGACAGCTAGCACATATCTGGCCACAAGCAGCGCAGCCTCGTTGCCTATTTCCAGCGTGAGGTTCATCCAGGACCCATTGTTGAATAAGCAAGCTCTGAAGGTTGTGCAAGCTATGTCTTGAAGATGGGCTAGGCTTAACAAAGGTGTCCTCACTCTCCTCTCTACACTGGACTTCCCTTAGACACAGGCTTCCCACTCACTCTGTGGTCTATGTCCTCTATAATAATGATAGCCAACACTTACGTAGAGTTGGTCATTCAAAGCCCTCTGCATATACTAGCTCATTTGCTCCTCATATCAGCCCTTAGAATTAGATACCATTAGCATTGCTGTTTGGGAGGCCAAGGCAGGATGATTGCTTGAGGCTAGGAGTTCGAATCCCAGCTGGGGAATATAGTGTGACCCTGTTTCTACAAAAAATTAAAAAATTAGCTGGGCATGGTGGCATGTGCCTGCAGTTCCAGTTACTTGGGAGGCCTAGACGGGAAGATCACTTGAGCCCAGGAGTTTGAGGCTGCAGTGAGCTATGATTGTGCCACTGCACTCCTGCCTGGATGACATGGATGACAGAGTGACACTCTGTTTCTGAATAAATAAGTAAATACATAAATAAATAACCATCCCTGTTTCAATGGAGGCATAGACAGGTTAAGTGACATGCTCAAGGTGACACAGTGAACAGCAGCCAGGATTTCAACCCAAGTATCAGATACTCCCTTGAGTAGTTGATGAACTCTAAGACTTGCTCCTCAGAAAAATGCACATATTTGTGATTTTGTATAGTGTCAGGGTTTCATCTCAAGGAATCCTCCTATTGTAGACCAAGCACTTTGCACAAGAGGGCTCAGAAAACTCAGATGTCCTCAGGGGCCAGGCAGGAATGTTAATGAGTGAAGGAGCTAGATGTGAAGAAAGACAGTGGGCCTGCAGAGTTTTCTCTTCACAAAAGCACTCTGATGAGAACAGCCAACCAAAGCAAATCCCCTATACTGGACCAAGAAAACTCACTTGTAGGCTGACCTCAATCAAGTATTATACAATCAGTTTGCGCTTCTGTTAGAACATAGCATAGGCCCTTATTTGCTGTAGACCCCCAACAGGGTTGTCTGGTGATCCTAATATTCTGGTGTGTTGAACTGCTCTCCCAGCTCAGGGTGGACCTGCAGCTTATTCCAGGCAGACTCTCCCCCTAGAGGTCTAGACTTGATACCCACTTGACTTTCACCAAACCTCTGGGAATCCAGGACCCCAGCTACTCTTCCTCAGGCTTCTGACGGGCTAAGGATATTTTGAAGGTGAAGTTGTTTAGGTTGCATAAAGCAAATGGTGTTACTCCTGCAGACAGTCATGAGCATGGAGAGGGGGTAGCTGGCTCTCAGAGACTCTGGATTTAGGCAATGGCAGTTTCCAGCTCCCAGGTGGCTCCTGGACTCTGGAAGATGGCCCACTACAGCTGAGATGTGCCTGGTTTCTGTCTCCTGGCCTCTTTAGCCCAGCCCTCTTTTTTTTTGGATCCCCTAATCTCCCTCCTGTCTTTGTTCTTCCCCACACCCACTCTCAGGAAGTTAGAAATATTTTTCTAGTCCTGGGAAAGCTGCCCTCTCTCACTGCTGCTATTTTTTCTCAGTGGCACTTGCTCCATTTTATTACTGCCTCAGAGCACTTGGCATAATTTGCTTAATAGGTTTAGGCTTTGGGGAAACAGAAAAGCTAGAAACCATTTCTGCTTTCCACTTGGTAATGTTCCTCCTCTGAAGCAATAAATCACATGTTCGAACGTGATGCAAGGATTACCTGCTCAAATGGAAGGGAGTGGGGGAGAAAAAGAAGGGTGGAAATACTGAGAGAAAAGTTACCATTAATTATTAAAAATATTATTCTACCATGTATCCATCTTAAGACGTTTTTACACTTTTTTCTTTTCTTTTAAATTATAAAATAGCTTTATTTGACAAATTATAATTGTATATAATGATGAGGTTATGTTATGATATAGGTATATAACGTGGAATCACTGAAGTAAGCTAATTAACGTATCTATCATCATAAATACGTATTATTTATTTCTCCTAACTGCAACTTTGTACCCAAGACCCCTTTACATTCTTTTTACTTTATTTATTTATTTATTTATTTATTTATTTACTTATTTATTTGGGACAGGATCTTGCTCTGTCACTCATGCTAGAGTGCAATGATGTGATCATGGGTCCCTCAGCCTTGACATCCCGGGCTCTAATGATCCTCTCACCTCATCCTCCCAAGTAGCTGGGACCACAGGCATGTGCTACTATGCCCTGCTAATTTTTGTACTTTTTGTAGAAACAGGGTTTTGCCGTGTTGGCCAGGCTGATTTTGAATTCCTGGGCTCAGACTATCCTCCTGCCTTTGCCTCCCAAAGCACTAGCATTATAGGGGTGAGCCACCATACCCAATCCCCTTTATATTCTTGATGACCCCAAAAATCTTGTTTATGTAGGCTATGTGTATTGATGTTTATTGTTTTAGAAATTAAGATGGATAAATCTTTACAGTATTTACTAATTCATTTAAAAATAACAATAAACCCATGACATGTTAACGAGAATTACTTTTAAAAACCTACGTTTCCTAAAACAAACAAAAAAGATTCACTTAGAATAATGGCATCATGTATGTTTCTGCAAGTCTTTTTAATGTCCAGCATAAGAGAAGACAGTTGGATTCACATATGTAGTTTTGTACTCAATATGCTGTAATATCACATATCACATAGCTCCTGGAAAACCTCATACACTGGTGAGCAAAAGAGAGTGAAAGACACAAACGACATGTTAGTATTTGGTGAAAATACTTTTATCCAGATAAAGGATCACACCTTGATAACTGTTTTTCAGATCATGATGTAAATGCAAAGAGTCTAGAGTGCTAGTCCTGGCAAGAAACATACATAGTCATCATCTTTTTTTTTTTTTTTAAAGACAGGGTTTCACCATGTTGGTCAGGCTAGTCTCAAACTCCCGACCTCAGGTGATCCGCCTCCCTTGGCTTCCCAAAGTGCTGGGATTACAGGCACAGGCCACCTCGCCCGGCCTCATAGTCATCATCTTAAGGAGGCAATCATAGTCAAGGGCACTGATTTTGGAAGCAGACACTTCCAGGTTTGAAGCTCAGCTTCTCAACTTCCTGTAGAGTAGCCTTGAGAAGGTCACTGAACTTTCCCAAATTCCAGATCTCCTACCTAGAAATGGAAAATAGTACTTACCTTACTGAGTTTTTGAAAGGTAATGTAGTATTTTCCAAACTTCCTTAGTCATAACATTTGCCAAATCCATGAAGGACCTATACTATTATCCTCTTGGTGTTTTCCTTTTGCTCACTTTTTAAACTTCAATAAATGTTTTAAAAGGGAATTTTATATCAATGTTATAAGTTATAATGTTATAATCAAAACTACTTGCCCTAAATTGAAGGTACAATGAAAATTAAAGTGTTAAGCCTAAGGCCTGCTCTCCTTTTATAACAAAAGGAAGTAAGTCGATGTTAGGAAGTCATTCAGGACCTGCACCAAAGGAAGGCTCTCTGCCAGATGTAATTAGGAGTCAGAGGTTTGAAGCAGGAGCAGCTTTCTCAATATGTGATGCAATTTGATTTCTGCCTAGCCCGTGTACCACTAAACCATCAAGTACCTGAAGCCATTTCCTGTATCACCCCACTCTTAGGAGACAGCGAGATCATGCATGTAAGCACTTAGCTCAATGCCTGGCACACTGGAAGGACTCTGCCATGCAACGTTTGTTGTTTTCTAATTCTTTCTTTTCTTTTCCCACAGGGGTTAAATGAGTCACCTAAGCATGCAGTTATTAGGTGAACTATGACTATAATGTGTGTCTCATATCCCCTTGTGGGTAAGAGCATGGACTCTAGAACTGGGCTTTGCCACTTTAGAGCTGTGTGACCTTGGGCAAGGGACTCGACCTCTCTGTGCCTCAGTTGTCTCATCAGTAAAATAGTGATACAATAGCAGCTAATTTATAAGAGTAAATGAATACACATAAAGCACTCAGAACAGTGCCTGACACACAGTGTACACTCTGTACATATAGCTAATAGTGTTTTTCACCACTCTGGCTTTGATGGTGGTAGTCATTATAGGTAGTTACACTACTATAGAGAAGTTTTTCTCGGCTGGGCACAGTGGCACATGCCTGTAATCCCAGCACTTTGGGAGGCTGAGGTGGGCAGCTCACGAGGTCAGGAGTTCGAGACCAGTCTGGCCAACATAGTGAAACCCTGTCTCTACTAAAAATACAAAAAATTAGCCAGGTGTGGTGGTGTGCGCCTGTAATCCCAGATACCTGGGAGGCTGAGGCAGAAGAATCATGTGAACCCAGGAGGCAGAGGTTACAGTGGGCCAAGATCACACCATTGCACTACAGCACAGACAAAAGTGCAAGACTCCATCTCAAAAAAGGAAAAAATAAGCCAGTCACGGTGGCTCACGCCTGTAATCCTAGCATTTTGGGAGGCTGAGGTGGGTGGATCACCTGAGGTCAAGAGTTCAAGACCAGCCTGGCCAACATGGTGAAACCTCATCTTTAAAAAAAAAAGGTAAAAATAAAAATAGAAGTTTTTCTCAAACTATCTGAAGGAACAGCTTTTTCCCTAAATCCATGTTGATCCATAATCTGTAAACAGAACAATTAATTACTAGAAAAAAGAAATACGAAAGAGAAAATATAAGCCCATATTTTGAATTATTAGATTCAATAGACATATATTTTAATAAATATAATCAGAGGCAGGCCAGGCACAGTGACTCAATCCCAGCACTTTGGGAGGCCGAGGTTGGCACTTTGGGAGGCTGAGGTTGGCACTTTGGGGCTGGAGTGCAATGGCGCGATCTCAGCTCACTGCAACATTCTCCTCCAGGGTTTAAGTGATTCTCCTGCCTCAGGGTCCCGAGTAGCTGGGACTGCAGGCGCACACCACCATGCCCAGCTAATTTTTGTATTTTAAGTAGAGATGAGGTTTCACCATGTTGGCCAGGCTGGTCTCAAATTATCTCTCCTTACCTCAGATAATCCGCCCATCTCAGTCTCCCAAAGTGTTGGGATTACAGGTGTGAGCCATTGCACCTGGCCTAAAAACATTTTCAAAAGAGAGTCTCAATATGTCCCAGAAGGCACAAAACAGTGTCTCCTACAACTGCTTCCTTGTTTTGTTTCTTCTTCTTTTTTTTTTTTTTTCCTGAGATGGAGTCTTGCTCTATAACCCAGCTGGAGTGCAGCGGCACAATCTCAGCTCACCGCAACCTCCACCTCCCAGGTTCAAGTGATTCTCCTGCCTTAGCCTCCCGAGTAGCTGGAATTACGGACCACCACACCCGGCTAATTTTTGTATTTTTAGTAAAGATGGGGTTTCGCCACGTTGGCCAGGCTGGTCTCGAACTCCTGACTTTAAGTGATCTGCTCACCTTGGCCTCCCAAAGTGCTGGGATTATAGGAGTGAGCCACCACACCCACCCTCATTTTTGTTTTGTTTCTCCAAGGAAGCTGATACTTGAGTACCAAGCTTTAAACGATGATTGATTATTGCAGTATCACGTTTCTGCTCTAAGCAATTGAATTCTCCAGGAGTATTGTGAAATGACCTAGCCCACATTACTTATTTGCTTTTCCTAAGGAATATCTTTCATCTTTTCTCTAAAACAGCTAGCACTTATCTACCCATCACTAGAAATCATTCCCAAATCATATTAACCACATCTTTTACTTCACCTAAATAGAAATTCAGGTTCCTTTCATTCCTCTTGGTTCCTTGCCACTCAAAATGTGGACCACAGATCAGGGGAAGCATTGGCATCACCTGGGAGGACATCATTGGGATCACCTGGTAGAATCTAAATCTGTATTATCATAAGATCCCCCAGGTGAGTCATATGCATCTTAAATTTGAGAAGCTCTGCTCTAGTTCACTTACGTTCCTCTTGGCGGATGTATTAATGACACTACACCATGGTCCTCAGGTGTGTGGCAAGCCCTCTGCAAGGCCACAGAGATACTAAGATAACTAAGACATGACCCCTGTGATAGAAAGCAATAGTCCTGCTGGGCACGGTGGCTCACGCCTGTAATCCTAGCACTTTGGGAGGCCAAGGCAGGTGGATTATGAGAGCAGGAGTTCAAAACCAGCCTGGCCAACATGGTGAAACCCGGTCTCTACTAAAAATTAGAAAAAAGCCAGGCGTGGTCTCAGGCGCCTATAACCCCAGCTACTCAGAAGGCTGAGGCAGGAGAATTGCTTGAACCCAGGAGGTGGAGATTGCAGTGAGCCGAGATTGCACCACTGCACTCCAGCCTGGGTGACAGAGAGAGACTGCCTCAAAAAAAAAGAAAGTAATATTCCCAACTGTGATCCATTTTTGACCGTGTGACTAAGGCACAAATTCAATAGTAAAATGGGATTAACACTATGACCACGTAAGGATTTTTATTAGGATAAACTGAGGACACACCTGGGCCATGGTGGGATGCCCCATAAACAATAACTTTTTTTTTTGAGATGGAGTTTTGCTCATGTTGCCCATGCTGGAGTATAATGGCGCAATCGTGGCTTACCTCAACCTCCGCCTCCCAGATTCAAGCGATTCTCCTGCCTCAACCTCCCAAGAAGCTGGGATTACAGGTATTCGCCACCATACCTGGCTAATTTTGTATTTTTAGTAGAGATGGGGTTTCTCCATGTTGGTCATGTTGGTCTTGAACTCCCAACCTCAGGTGATCTGCCTGCCTCAGCCTCCCACAGTGCTGGGATTACAGGCGTGAGCCACCGAACCTGGAAACAATAACTTTTATTAGGTTTGTGCTAAAGTAATTGCAGGTTTTGCCATATTTCCCCCACATATTGCCAACCTAGGCTGTAACACCCATTTCAGCAGGATTAAAGTGAGGCACACACTAAAACCCAACTGCACTGATTGAGAACTTTAGACATTATCTGATTTCCTTCTTTTGCACTCTCTAGTGTTATTTGTGTACATTTCTTCTCCAGTAGACTATAAGCGTAAGGGAGGCTTCTTTGTCTTGCTAGCCTCCATGTTATCAAAGTGTCTTAGACATAGCAGACGCTTAGTACATGGTGTTTAAACAAGAAAGACTACTCTAGGTGTTCAAAATAGTTTTTGTGCACACCCCAATCTCATCTTTTATGTCACTGTCATATTATAAAATAAACCGCCAACACAAGGGTTTAATGAACCCGATCACTATTATCTTCTGTTGCAACCTAAAAGACACCATAGGTTTCAGAGGTTAGAAATCAGGCCATAATCCTGACAGTCACTGCTCCTGCACTGGGCTGGCTGATTTTCTTTCCAATGAATACCCATGACCTTTCTTTCAGAAGGGTTGTGAATTTTTAAACTGACAATTGTGCATGACCAAAACAGTAAACGATGAGCTTCCAATTAGAATTGGAATGTCAGCTGGAGAATGGCTGGGAATATTAGGTTGACAATTTTGAGTGTGAACTCCCATTCTTCGTGTAAGAAGCCTTTGCAACACAATCGAAAATAGTAAGAAATGTCCTAGAAAGGCAGTCAGAGGTGAGAATTAAACTCATCAGCCTGGAGAAAGACAAAATTGATTAAAGGTCATTGGCAGCATTCTGCTTGGGTGTGTATGTGGTGGTGGGGGGAGAGGCAGTTGTCTCAGAAACTGGACCCCAGCAGCTGTAATTGGCCGCTTGGCAATCTAATAGACAGTGCACTTTTGGGATTCTTCCACTTCTTCAGGCTTGGGGAAATTTTGGAGTTTTCCTTAGCATGATAATAATTGACATAGCTTACTAAGGGTTTACTACGCGGTAGACAGTATTGTATGATGTACTGGCTTTTAGTTTCCAGATTGTTGGTAACTTGGATGACTTTTTTTTCCCAACAAAAACATTATATTTTATTTTTCCAAATTATTATGATAAATGGGACTTTTCAAAAAGAATTTTCAGGCCGGGCACGGTGGCTCACGCCTGTAATCCCAGCACTTTGGGAGGCCAAGGCGGGTGGATCACCTGAGGTCCGGAGTTTGAGACCAGCCTGGCCAACATGGTGAAACTCTGTCTCTACTAAAAATACAAAAATTAGCTGGGTGTGGTGGCGTGTGCCTGTAATCCCAGCTACTCAAGAGGCTGAGGCAGGCGAATAGCTTGAACCCAGGAGGCAGACGTTGCACGGAATTGATACCAAGATTGAACCATTGCACTCCAGCCTGGGCAACAGAGCAATACTCTGTCTAAAAAAAAAAAAAAAGAAAGAAAGAAAAAAGAAAAGACAAAGAATTTTCAGACAAACTTGTAAGATAGAAAGTTAGCTTCTTTAAAGGTAGGAATGTCTTACTCCCACACACTCCATGACCCCACTGCTCAGAAGCAAAACCTTACTAGGAGTGTGAACTATCTTCTTTAAGTACAAGATGGGGACAATTTCTTGTATTCATCTGGCCGTAATGAATAACACACTGTGGGACACAAGTTTCAGATGAAATCTAGCAATTTCTTGAGTACTCTATAAAGCCCTAACATTAACACAACCCCTGCCCAATAATCAGTCTCAAGGTGATGCTTGTTATCAGTGAGTGGGTTTAGAAAAGCTGCTTCTGGGGCAAGAGTTAAGCCTCTTTTTTCATTCCTTCACACCGCGCACCTGGTGAACCCGTATAACACTGGGCTTGCAGAGGAAGCCCAAAATATTGGGGAAGTGCAGGCATCATCTCATTCTCTCAAAGAGCCTCATCAGAGAAGGTTTGTGGCGGCATCATGGAACCACAGGACAAAAGGCCCAAGAGGGAACGAGAGCCTGACACAGACAGTGACACCAATTCTGAGTCAGGCATGGACTTAAGCGAGACAACGGAATTGATACCTGCAGGAGAAGGTGTGAAGGAATTCTAAAACTGATGATGAGGTGGGGCTAGGGACAACCTTCAGGGGCTTGAGGTCCCCCGCCAATGGGGAGATAGTGTGTTAAGCTTTTCATTATTCATCAAATGTTTACTGTTTATACCTGGCACTCTGCAGTGAATGCATGATCCAAAGTATTTCATGTAAATTAACTTTCCAAACAACTGAAACTTTAAATTATCTTAATCTTAAATACCTTCTATGGGATATTTTCTAATATCACGTTTGTCACACATTTTCTGAACTGCATACTAAACATAGTTTGTGCTTTTCTTGATGACTCACGGTCACTGTCTTGTGCTCCTTACTTAGGGTTGCCAGATAAAATACAGGACACCAGTAAAATCTGGATTTCAGCTAAATACATGCAATACTTGTATTGCTTTTTAAAAAATAGAGATAGGGTCTCACTATATTGCCCAGGCTGGTCTCAAACTCCTGACACAAGCAGTCCTCTCGCTTCAGTCTCCCAAAGCATTGGGATTACAGGCATGAACCACTGCCTCTAGCCTGTGACATATTTATACTAACAAATTATTCCTTGTTTATATGAAATTCAAACTGAATTTGAATTTGGGCATCTTATTTTTTTATTTGTTAAATCTGGCAATCCTACCACTGTATGTGTGTGTGTGTGTGTGTATATATATATATATATATATATATATATGATATTATAATACTACAAGGGAGCCTCAGCTGTAATTGAGCTGTGGTAAGGCTAATTGTCGTGACAGGTAGGTGGCTCAATGTTGTGCTTTTTGAATTCTGTGGTTATTTTTGACAGTCTCTTTTATTGCTATCCAGCGATTGTATTGCTTGTTGGAGCCAGCGTATAGCATCTTTTCTTTTCTTTGCTCTTCCCTAGTAGATTCTTCCAGTTGGTTTGGGTTGGAAAATAAGATCCTCAAGCACATTGGAATTTTCTGTAAAGTAAGAGGAAATAGTTTTTGAAGAAGGGTGCAGGTACTTGAGGGTATGCAAATTTTAAAATAGGACTTCATAAAATCTTATTGTGGCTGCCAGGGACTATCCTGCAATTTCTTTTCAGTGTTCTTCAGGCTAAGTGAATCATGGTTTATTTCCCGGAGTGCATAGGGCCCTGTATAAGGAGAACTCGGTTGCTGATGGAGAACAGATAAAAGCTTTAATATTAGGTTGGCACAAAGGTAATTAAAAGTAATGGCAAAACACGCAATTACTTTTGCACCAACCTAACAGATAAAAAACTTTGCAATTGTGTTTTTTACACGTGAACAAGACTGAATGTTCTTGATAATCTTTAGGAAGAGTTAGATACTGATCTGGCTTGAGTAGTTAACAGGTAATCTTGTCTTGGGCTGGATTGCACTAGGTGATCTCTTGAAATCACTGGCAAATATATGGTTCTGATTACTCTGCGATCTACCCAATTGACTCAAAGTAATGACCACATCAAAAATTATGAAAACTGAAAATTCAGCCAGCATCATATCTATAATGGAAAGTACTTTGTATTCCAAATATGGTGCTTAGATGAGGTTTGGGCCAGCCTGAAAAATTTTATGCAAAAGGAATTACAATGTCTATTTTTCCCTAACTACACTCATTTACACAATGATTAAACAATTTTTCTGCCCTAGACAATCCTTGTTCTGAATATAGATTTGAAGTGCCTCCTGAATTAGAACTGCCGTTCCTAATGCTGAGCCTATGATTATTCAAATTCAGCATGAAAAGTCAGCAAACACCTCCCCACACCTTATATATTTGCATTTATCTTTGACATCAGAAAAAGTTGTTTGAAAATGATTTAACATATGCAGACGATCTTCAAGCTCAGGATGATGAGGTCTTGTGTTACCCAGCTATGTCTACTTTTATTGGCTTTAGTCAAAGAATGACTCATCAGAATCAGATCCTGGAGAATATTTTGGGAGGTGTTAGGAAAGTCTAATAGCAAGCAAGACCAGTATCTTGGTAAAATAGTTTAATTTTCTTCAGAGGCTTCTGAGATTGTACAAATCAGAAAATACTTGCTAGGTCATGGTAAAACTATGCTAAATATGTTAAGCCTTTAAAACTTGTTACAGGCTTTTTAGTTACAATAAGAGCCATTCTGGTCTGCGTAGGTCACTGGAGCCATTAGCTGTATTATATATTTAGATTCATGTGGCCTGATTCAACTTACTAATGTGTTAAATATAGTTTTCTTTTTCCTATTTCTTCTTTCCTTTTTAATTATTATTATTTTTTATTTTTTTGTAGATATGGGGGTCTTGCTAAATTGCCCAGGCTGGTCCCGAATTCTTGACCCCCTCCCTGCCTTGGCCTCCCAAAGTGCCAGGACTACAGGTATGAGCCACTGCCCTCAGCTCTTTTTCCTCTTTATTACCTCCTTCCCCCGACTCCCTATCTTAAGATCTGCTATCTTTTTTCTTGATCAACAAAATAAATTCATTTCCCAAGTATATTGTGGTAGCTCACACCTGTAATCCCAGCACTTTAGGAAACTGAGGTGAGAGGATGGCTTCAGGCCTGGAGTTCAAGACCAACCTGGCAATGTACTGAGACCCTGTCTCTACAGAAAATTTAAAAATTAGCTGGGCATGGTAGTGCAAGGTTGTAGTCCTAGCTACTTGGGAGGCTGAGGCAGGAGGATCACTTGAGTCTAGGAGGTCGAGGCAGGAGTGAGCCTTGACTGTATCACTGCACTCCAGCCTAGGTGACAGAGGAAGTCCCTGTCTATAAAAAAATCAAAGTAAAGGCCAGGTGTGGTGGCTCATGCCTGTAATCCAGCACTTTGGGAGGCCGAGGCAGGCAGATCACAAGGTCAGGAGTTTGAGAGTAGCCTGACCAACATGGTGAAATCCCATCTCTACTAAAAATACAAAAAATTAGCCAGGCATGGTGGCACACACCTGTAATCCCAGCTACTCAGGAGGCTGAGGCAGGAGAATTGCCTGTACCCTGAAGGCAGAGGTTGCAGTGAGCCGAGATTGCGCCACTGCACTCCAGCCTGGGTGACAAAGTGGGACTCTGTCCTCCACCTCCAAAAATAAAATAACTAAGTACAAGTAAAACATACTATGTCATGACTTATGGCTTTTAAGTATTTTTATTTTCAAGTTTAGCCTAAGAAATACTTTTTTTTTTTTTTTTTTTTTTTTTTTTTAAAAAAAATGCATATAAAAGAAAAGGGTTGGTGTATTATTTTAGTAGATATATAAATGAAAAACGAAAATTTGGGCTAATGAGGAAACTATGATTTAAAAAAATTTT
>CAUYQU010077370.1:0-54643 GCA_963574635.1 Cheracebus regulus
AGGAAAGCTGATCTGGCAGGTAGTGATTGGCTAGGTTATTTGCTGGGCAGAAAAGTCTGCCGGGCGGGAGTTTGTGGTGCAGGAAGTTACGGGAGAGTTGATGGGGCGGATGGTGATTGGTTCAGTGGACTGCTGGGTGGGGGAGGTTGCTGGTCTTGGGCCAGGCCACTATAGAGTGAGACAAGGGACTCTCCCCGCGGTGGGGGGTGGGGTGAGGAAAGCCTTCCTTATCGGGAATTAGGCCCTTTCCACATGGCTGGAGAACGGGGCCAAAAGTCCTTTACCAGACACTCCTGTTGTCTTTCCCCAATTCCACTGGCAGCCCTCCCCAAGGACCCCTATGAGATAAAGTCAGAAATGGCTTCCCTGGGGACTGCGAGTACTCACAGGGCTCTGCCCTGTGCTGCTTCTACCCCCATATTTTGCTCAGCTCTCTAAATTCGTCTCAGTTCCAGGTAAGATCAAATCCTTCTCCTGTTATATGGATCTTCAGGTTTCCCAGTTAGGATGTGTGTTCAGGGGTGGATGTTTCCTCTTTTACACTTTGAACACTCACAGTTTTTTGGCTGTTTCACAGAGCCTGCAGCAAAAATCTGCTTTCTCAAAAGGGTCTGTGGATTCTCTGGTTTTCTTGTTTATGTTACTTCACTAGTTCTTGGAGCAAAAGTTCACAATGTGAGTTTCCACAAATTGCTCTGTCTGAGTGGGAGCTGCAAATTAGTTCTGCCTCCTATCTGCCATTTTTTTCCAACTGGGATCATATTTTTTTCCATTTAACACTATGTCTTTTGATTGGAAAATATATTCATTTGCATGTAAAGTAATAGTTGATATGTAAGAACTTTTGCCATTTTGTTTACTTACTGTTTCATTATCCCTTTTTTCCTTTATACCATTCTTTTCTTCCTCCTTTGTAATTGGTTACATTTTTGGAGTGCATGTTTTGATTCTTTTTTCTTTGTGTATCCACTAGAGGTTTATTTTTCTTTGTGTTCACCATGAGGCTTATATGAAACATCTTGTTGTTCTAACATTCTATTTTGAACTGGTAATTTAAGTTCAATAGCATACAAACCCCACACTTCTACTTCTCTCCTCACCACCTTTTAGGCTATTGATGTACATTTTACATTTTTCTATTTTGTCTATTTATCAAGAAATTGTAGCTATATTTTTAATACTTTGGTCTTTTAACTTCTGTACTAGAGTTAAAAGTCATTTACACACCATTATTACCCTATTATACTGTATTTAAATCCAGTGAATTTTGTACAGGTGGTCCACAACTTACATTGGTTTGGCTTATAATTTTTTGACTTTATAATGGGCTTATCAGGATGTTAGCACATCATAAGTTGAGAAACATTTGTACTTTCATGTTTTCATGTTGCTATATAGCATCCTTTTGTTTCAACTCTAAGAACTTCACCATTTCTTGTAAGGCAGGTCTACTGGTGATGACTTCTCTCAGGTTTTCTTTTCCAGGGAATGTCTGTCTTTCATATGTAAAGGACAGCTTTGCCAGGTATAGTATTACTTGTTGACAGTTTGTCTTTTTCTTTCTACACTTTTAATATGTTATCTCACTTCCTCCTGGCTTGTAACAGTTTTATTGAGAAGTCTGCTGATATCTTATGAAGGTTCGCTTGTATGCGATAAGGCACTTTTCTCTTGGTGCTGTCAAGGTTCTCTTTGTCTTTGATTTTTACAATTTGATCATAATATGTCTCAGAATATTCTTCTTTTGGTCTGATATAGTTTGGATATTTGTCCCTGCCTAAATCTCATGTCAAATTATAATTCTTAGCCTGGTGGGAGATGTTTGGATCATGGAGGTGAATCCCTTGTGGCTTGGTGGTGTCTTCATCATAGTGAGTGAGTTCTCACAAGGTCTGGTCACTTAAAAGTATGTGCACCTCCCCCCCCCATTCTGTCTCTCTCTCCTACTTTTGACATGTGACATGCCTGTTCCCCTTTCACCTTCTGCCACGAATGAAAGTTCCTTGAGGAGCTTCACTAGAAGCTGAGCAGATGCCAGCACGATGCTTCCTGTAAAGTTTGCAGAACCATTGGCCAATTAAACCTCTTTTCTTTCTAAATTACACAGTCTTAAGTGTTTCTTTATAGCAATGTATGAGCAGACTAATACAGGGTCAATCTTGCTTAGGGTTTTTTGAGCTTCATGAATCTGGATGTCTGTAATCCTTTCAATATTTGGGAAGTATTCAGCTAGTATTGCTTTATATACACTTTCTGCATTTTTCTCTCTCTCTTCTCTTTCAAAAACTCCCAGAATTAATATGTTTGTATATTTGATGGTATCCCATAAGTCCCTTATGCCTTCTCATTCTTTTTCTTCCTATAATTGGGTAATTTCAACTTACCTGTCTTAAAATTTGCTCAGACAACAGCCTATCACTAGCTGCAGAGACTGGTGTGGCTTCCTGTGGGTTTCTGGGAAGGCTCCCCTTGGGTCACCAGGTATTTCTCTGGATAGGCAGTGTTGGTCCTAGCCCACAGATGAGAGGTACTAAAACAGTTGCAGGCCTGCTTCAGGTTCCACAGCCAAGACTAAGGTTGACAGGCCTGCCTCCAGGAACTCAGATAAGCATGTCTCCCCCTGCAGACCTCATGGAGCAGAACTGCTTGCAGTCTGCTGCTGACAGATCTGAAGACAAGTCTCATAGCCATTTCAGGGTCCACAGGAAGAAACAAGGTCAGCAGGCCTGTCACTCAGGCATAAATGGATGTGACTCTACCTGGGTTCCTTGGTGGGTGATTCTGGTAGCAGGATCAAGGCCAAACATACCTGCAACTGAGTCCTCAGGATAATAGCATCATTTCCAGGTCTGGAACGGGGACCATAGCCTGTGAGCCTTCTACATGGCAACAGTTCTACCCTCTAGAATTGCCTTCCTAGGTCTTGAGCTCCAGTAGGGTTTCACAAACTCCTATCTGAATTCCAGAGCTCCCTCAAAGGCAATTTTGCCTTTGTTGCTTGAGAGGATATAAGCAGAGGATCTCCTATTTTACCATCTTGCTGATGTCACTCCCTCCCCGTCTCAAAACACTTCTAGTTTTTCCATTGAACAAAATCCATTATCATTCATCTAATTCATAACTCCATTAATCAATATTTATTGAGTACATACTATAACAAAGGTATTGTTAAGAATTGGAGGAATTATAAAGCATGGTTTCTGTCCATAAGGATCTTATGATCTAAGGAGACAAACATAAACAACATATCAAGATATCGACATAATAATTTAGTACATGCAATCAGGCAGTACTTTCTTTGAAGTGAAATGAGCTCCTCTTGGGACAGATGAAATTTTTGAAATATCCTGATTCAGATTAATTTCTTACTAAGGCTAATTTTAATAGTATCAAATCTTGCCTTGACTTTAAAAAAAAAAAGGGCAGGAAATACAGGTCCCAATTTCAAGAGGAGTAAGTACAATTCTCTTATCACTAATTCATTACAGCTTGCTCTTATATATCATTACAAAAAAAGAAAATAATAGAACAGTAGCAAGCATTACTTTTTGAGATACCAGAGTTTCAGAAAACAGGTATGTGCTAAGGATTGTTAGCATGAAATTCTCTTTCAAGGTTCTGTTCTTGTCATTTTATTTACACATTAAGGGAAAAAAACCTATTCAGAGAAATAATTGTTCCCCTCTTTTTATAAGTATAAGCACTCTCTAGAAATAATTGGGTAAACTCCTTAATTATAAATCTCATCTACTTATCATTAGCATTCCTCTTCAATGGTCAATATTCACATCAGTAGTATTTTGTTAAATAATCCATGGAATAATGGCAACTCTTTTATAAATCAGAAATAAACACTAAATTTTTAAAACAATGAGAACATAACTGCAAAAGTATGTTAATAATTATACTTTTTTATGAACACAAATATTTCAGAAGTTATCTAAATCAGAAATAAGGGTTTTGAAATTGTTATTATAAAATATTGGATACTGATAAATTTAAGCTGAATATTTTTTAAAGTTTTCATATGAAAAACAAAATCTATATTTTGGAACTGAAATATGGAAATATGTACAATAAACAATTTTGAGATATTTACTCTACATTGCTTAATAGCCACTATTATCCTTTTCAGTATAATATTTAGAAAATGTTTCTAACTAAGCTGTTCAAGTGTAATAGGTCCAGAAACTTTTGGGAATGTAATTATCTTATTTGTTTTGAATCAGACTGTCTGCAGTTAGTCTAGTGTTTTAATAAGGTCTACAAGGATTAGAACTAGTCAACATATGAATTAAGAAACCCCTAGTTAGCCTGAAGAACAGAAAAAAAAATCGACTCACAGGAAAAACATGGTACTCTTGCAAGACTGTGGAATATCATTCAGAACCATAGCAAGGGTATGTTTGAAAACCAGGAAATATAGGTTTCAATTAAGAAAGGCTTTGTTGCCTAGATGGATAAAATAGCTTATGCTTCTCAAGATGTGAACTTTCTTTTAAAAAAAATAATCTGTAGGTTTCCATCAACATGTGAACTTTCCCAAAAGAAATAGGAAGCTATTCATCTACTATAGCTAACAAAGTATAGAAAATTGTTATGCAATACTTTAACAAACATTACAGGTGGTTTTAAAATGTGATCTTTAAGCTTAGCTATTTTGGAAAGAAAATAGTTATTTATTTCTAAGACATGTACCATTATATACTTGATGAAAATGTTTTTCCATAATTTGTCATTGAGTTTATTAGCTTTTCAGCATTTAATATGGCAAATTGTGGTTGACTTCTAGACTACTTTTTTCTAGTCAGTTTCTGAAGATGTTATTTAAAAGAAAATCTTAATAGTCAGAAATCTATAGCCCCCAAATAAACTGAGGCTCAAAATGAAAAGATAAAGACAAGTCAAAGAAAGAATATTTAGATGGAGCAAACAAATTCAAATTTAATAGGGCAGTTTTCTCAGAAGAAATTAGCCCTCCAGTTGATTTAGAGGGAACTTACTGATACAAGTAAGCTGTCTCCCTGTGTATCCATCTATCAAGAAATCCATCTATAAAAAGAGGTCCACAAGGTGATTTCATGGGGACTAGATAAAAAAACACTGTGGTGTAGTTTAAATATGTTTCCAACATTTACTTCAAGGAAAGAGTCCCAATTATCTGCCAGTTATTAAGTACCAATAGGTGAATCCATTTTGATAAACTGATTAAAATGTCTCTTAATGCCATCCAACTACTTTTCTTACAGCTCTTACATCTCAGTCTTCCCATATTAGTTTCTCTTTTAGATGAGAATGCAATGATCAGTTCATGAACATCATCTGTTTGGCAGCTGTTTCTGATTTATGAATAGTTTTGTTACAAACCAGTATCGTGTTAGTTAGGTCCCCTGTGGCTCCTAAAGTTACTGTATCATTCCTGATAAGACTAAAACTCTCCTAGTTGGAGACCAGGATCCCTAACAAAGGTAGCTATAGCTTGGCTGGCACATGCAGGGATCAAAGTGAAAGTATTTATCATAAAGCCAGTGTTGGGAATTAAAATCTCTACTATACTTGTGAGTGGATTCAGAGTCCAATTCCCATTAGAACTGACCAAAGCTATTTCTAGTACCATACTAATTTTATAAAAGTTACAGGAAATGTCTAAAAACATGGCAGTCAAGGTAATTCTACAAAGTATTCTAAAGTCCCCAAATACGAACTGCCTGAACTTGAACATTGTTCAACTGATTAAGCAGAAAGGTTCTTGAAGATTTAACCCTTTAAGTATAAACAGCCTTTATGTTACTATTTAGACTCAGGTTTAAGAGTTCAAATAATATTTTAAAAGAGGGGTTGAGGGTTTACTGTATCATTTTCTCACTTAGATTTTTTGGGATTTGTAATTTATTTTAGATTCGATCAGATTGTCTTAATAAGTCTCCTCATTGGATGGAAAACTATGTGTCTATACCCAGCTCTAATAGTCAAAATGGGAACTTCGGAGACATGAAGTATAAAGATGTATCAAGTTCATTATATAAACAAAAGATTTATTTTAATGTAGGAGATATAATTAAACAGTAATAATTGAATATTTACTAGACTAAGTGGCAATATAGGGAATAATGTTTTCTAGTTTACCAAAAATTAAACAATGCACCAAGTACATTTTAGATTTATTTTATTATTTTTAATGAACTATGTTTAACATTTTACAAATCTTCAGGTTGTTACAGTTTTCAGCAGTAACTATAGTAACAGCAATAAATACACCGAAATATGAGATTTCTCTGAAAGAATACAAAAAAATAGTAACACCTGGAAATGAGAAGGCAAAATGCCAATCCTAGATCTGAAATAGAAATTAATACAGCTGAATTCCTTTACAATGCTGGTACATGGGGAAAAAAGAAACTCATGCCTTATAAATAAATGTGTGACTTTCAGCTTCACCCTTCTGAGAAGTTTTGAGGGACATCATTTGACCCACAGATCTCTAAAACCCTATAAGTATTGATACCAGAGGATTGAAACACATAGTAATCTGAAAATGATTGCCAAAGCAAAGAAGTGCTTTTATTCCTCAACATTTGTGATCTTTGTGGTATACTATGTATTATAAAAGGGCATAATCCCTATACAGGTGCATAAAGTCATAAAAATTGATTTATAAAGTCTCAAGATCATAATATGTATTAAAAAATACATATAGCTGTGCTTTAGTAAATGAATCCATCAGTCGAGAGATTGTTTTGCCTTTAATATATATCCAAAGTATATACAAAGGATCCACAAATGTTTACAATTTGTGACCAAAATCATCTGTTTTATATTTGAAAAAATCTTGGTTTTCAATTTAAAAATTTAAGAAAGTTGTGAATATTGTTTATTATTACTTAGGTTAAGAAAACGTAGATGGCTTCAGCTTTTTAACAGGAAATTTGTGAACTACTCACAAATGAGAAGTCACACTCTTTTGATCATTAGAAAAGATAAATTGCCTATAATTCCCAATTGAGAACAGCATGTGCAGTGTAAAAAATAATAAGGTTTTATTTTGAAACCAAACAAGTAGTTCTAGAAAAGCCCTTGGAATACATCATCTCATTTCCCTTACACAAAAATGAATAAAATAAGTGGCATACCTGAATGGTATACCTCTACACCAATATGTGTATTTCATTACCAAGCTGAGATGAAACATTTTTATTTAAAGGTGGGAAAAATAAACACTTAAAATATAACATTTTGCTATATAGTTTTCTAACTTCATTCCAACATAAACAATTTATCAATATATACTGTATTCAAAAAAGGATAAACGAGAGAAATACTACTTACATGCAAAATTTATTGTTCCAACATGAAACACTAGGTCTATATTTAATAAAACTGCACATCTGTTTGATTTGGCTAACTGAAAGAAAATGCACACTTAAAAAAGATGTTATTATATCCTTCTAATAATGCAAGTCTATATCAAAGGCACTTCAGCAGAGCACTAACTTTAACCTTTTCCAAATCATTTTTATTCATGCTGCTTTTGATGTCTTTCTGTGTAAGACCAATAAGAAGCCTTCTCTGATTGTTATGAGCCTTATCACTTTTATAAAAAGGGAGCCTAGTACTACCCATGATATTTATTTATTCTATGGATTGGGGTAATATATGGCAAATATTTTCCTAGGGTCTTTATGTTCTTTGGGTTTATACAGAATGGTAGGAAAGTTATTTGACAGGTTAGATGTTGCAGAAGTTGCAGGAAAAACAATGGCTGACATCTATGATCTTGGGGACAAAAGCTGTTGTCTGTCATTGCACATCTAGCCACAATTTTACTGAAGCTAATGTGGCTATTTTGGTTCGCTGAATTTGTTTCCATGGTTTGGGTCTCTATGTTGCTCCCATATTGAATAGTAGGGAATGAAAAATGAAGCAATTTAGAATTTCCACCCCCAACCCCCCAAGGGATAGGTGCTTCAGACATTTACCTTGAGGGAAATTTTAAGAAAAATGGGATCAGGTGATTTTAATGAATAATGAGCTTTTATTTCTGGGATATATAAATGATAATTCATAGTTAAAAACAATTAAAAACAGTTGTTCACACTGAACACTTGCTATGATGACAAGAATGTAGATATATTACTTACAAACTAAAAAAAGAAGTTGCAAAGGCTACAAGTGAGTTAAGGAAAAACTTACATTTCCCCTGAAATTGAAACTGTTTTCCTCAAACATCTTTTATGCAAATAAGTATCTGGATATACAACTACTATCCTGAAGGTATTTTTGAGCCTCAGGAAAATGGCATTTCTTTTTCTTCTCATCAACAGTTAAGAAAAAAAAAAATCAATGTTTATCTCCACATATTTTATGAAATTTTAGTGTTCACAAGAAACTTTCACATTGTTGATTTTTTTTTTATTTCATAGCCTTTAAGTGACTGAGTTCCGGTTTTTAGAATAGAAGAAATATATTAAATCCAATCTAGCCTGAAAGTACCTGTGAGCCTTAACCCAAAGTCACAGATTGTTTTTTCAGATTTGTAAGAAGTTTTCCTTGACAGCTAAGCTTGCTTCATTGTTGAGGGGAAGAAACAATGATTTTAAAAAACTCAGCATTAGAGAATTACTTTCTCAAATTTCTAAATTAAAAATTAACACCTTACTTATTTTGTGAATTTATATTCAAAAACAACCAAAGAGCTGCTGCCCCCCTCTCTAATGATCAAGTAGCTTCTTTCCCACCTTACATGAACGTATGATTTATATTTGGGATGATACAATATACATGCTGTTTAAAGATCAGTTTCTCTGTGATAACTCCAGAGTAACATCAGTCAAGGTCATTTATCAAGTTATTTTTGTATAAGCAGAAGAGGACATCATAGTAACATTTAAAAGAATATGATGCATGAAGACAGTTTTGTTTTAAATGTTCCATGGGGTAGTTACCATGGCAGAGGCAACATTTTTGGAGGCAACTTGAGGAGTCTATATTTCACTGTTATTCTTAAGAGAGTCAAGGCCAAACTGGCTGGCTGAGCAACATTTTCAGATAACTAACATCCTGATGTTATTTTACATTTTGAAAACTTGGATATTATAAATTCATCACCAAAAATAAATGAATAGGCCAGAAAAAGCATTCCTTGGTATCTTTCTCTCCGATTACTGAATTACCATTTACTCTGCTTGAGACATGTCCAAGAACCATGAGATTTCTCAGTCTCAACTTATGTTCATACTGCAATTTACAAAAAGAAGCAAGAATAAACACCACGACACAGCAGACACACAACCCCTGCTGAAGTTAATTTATGGGAATCAGTGGACGTTCCTCTCGCTTCTTCCAGATATTAGTCTTGCTATCTCTTTTGGCTAGTGGTGGTCTGCTCCTTCTTTTAGTTGGGGATGTATTAGCTTCAAAATCTTCAACAGTGCTTTTCCTTCCTGGGGACTCTTCCCCAGGGTGCTCCATGATCACTCCACTCCCTCCATCTAGGATATGCCTTAAAGCTGGGTCCTCAGGGGAACAGACCGTGGTTCCACTCTCACTGCTGCTTAGGTCTAAATCTTCTAAGTAAAGGATCTTGGGCTGATGCATGCTTTTGATAAATGTTTTCTCCCTCTCAAGCTTTCTACTTGAGTGTAGCTCATTCATGTCCACACCAGAGTCCAGACTGGTGTCATTGCTCTGGGTTCTCTTGCCCTTTTTCAGGTCTATAAAGGAGTGCCTCACTTGCGCAACTGGTTTTCCATCAAGAGACACAAACCAGGCTCTGGGATGGGGGGAGGGCTTTCCTTTGGACAGCTCCAGAAGGGTCTGTTCTGAAATTCCTTGAAGTTCTGATGAAAATGGAGTCATTACAACAGCCTCATTTAGTGTTCCAGGAACAGAGACAGATTCCAGTAAGCTGCTTGAATATCGGCTCCAATCTGAAGCCTGGGATGGCAAGCTCTGTTGACCTTCAAGTATGATATCCTCTTCCCTGGCATCTGGGGGCTGTGCATGAGAATGAATTGGCATTTTCGGTAATGTCTGTGTAAAGTTCTCTCGATTTACTGGTTCCATCAATTGGCCATAGACTAACTGTCCCTTTCTTGGCAAAGTAGCTGACTTAGCAGCATGTAACTGCTCTGGAGTGGAGAAAAGGTCAGATGTTTGAAGGATGGCAATGGGCTGGCTGTAAATATGCATAAGCTGTTCAGGGATATGGGAACGCCCATACGCTTCCTCATTACCTGTGAGATACCTCTTTTCATCTTGAGCATCACCTAGAGATGAAGATAGATTGTTGTTAATATGTTTAGGTTGTTTGGACCCTACATTGGGCTCCAAAGACTGTATTGGATTTCTTGAGTAATTATTTTGATTGACTGATAGAAATGAAACATCTTCATTGTAGATTTTAAAATCGTCTCGAGTTTTTACCATGGAAACTCTTTCTTCTGTTTCTACCTTTGATGATTCCTTTTTCTGAGGACTATATGAGGAGCTTTTGGCATTGAATAATGGTGACTTGTCCTCAGCTTTTAATGCAACTTTAACTGTACTGATATGATTTATGTGTGTTGTTGAAGTTGTCTGGTCTCTCTTGAGGACCTCAAGTTTAGTGATATTTCTTTCTCTTTTCTGTGAAGTACCACATTTATCCCTAGAGTAGAGGAGAAGGCAAAAAATATTTAAAAGTTATGACACAAATGGTTCATGTAAAAAAAATCACTCTACAATTTGCACATCATATATACAATGCTACTGTTCAAGATATGTAGATTAAAAATAGAAATGGATATAAGATTAAACAATTTATTTCAACAAACTTTTCAATTTAAAGAATATACTGAAATGGTAGAATAACTTGATAGTTTTCTGTTATAATTGTTCTTACCTGCAATAACAAAGTAGTACAGCAAAAAATCCAATGACAATGACTATTGTTCCTCCTAATATGGCTGTAAGAAACACTGTGTGGTAGGCAGTTATGTCCTTGGAATCTTCATTTATACCTGAACCTACATGGTTCAATATAAACAAAGAGAAAATGTTATTTTAGATCAAATTCTCAACTATGTCACATCCTGGGTTGGGCAGATTGAATAAGGGTACATACTTCTATTTTTTTTTGCTCTCCTCCTGTGACAGACTTCCCTGGGGTGAAGTAAACTTTCCCTATCCTTTGGCTTAATTGACTGACTTGCTTTAACCAATGAAATGTGAGCATCTTAAGTGAGGTTGCATGGTGTGGCTCTTCCCTCTTGCTCATGCCTTCTAATATGTGAATAGCATATCCCAGAGAGTTGCTATTCCTTCAACCTGGGGTCTAGAATGAGAATATCTGTTGAACTGAATGAAACCAAGTCAAACGGTACAGCAGATAACCTGAAACACTCATGAAATGTAAGTAGCAAATAAGTGTTTGATATTGTTAGCCACTGAGACAGCAGTGTTGTTCATTACTGCAGCAATGGCTATCATAGAATATGCTGAGATGCTGCTATAGAAAGCTTAAAACATTTAACATTGGCTTCCAGGCTAGGCAGTAAGAAAACTGTTTCAAGAGGCAGTAAAACTGCTGACTCAACTAAAAAAAATTTGGTAAAATAAACTGGGAGAAAGTATTTGTAACTAATTTGAGCTTTGTGCAAAGAGCTTTTGAGATAGAATGTTGATATTCAAATGCATTTATTTAATCTTTAAAAATCTTAAAGGCAAACTCACAAAAAGTATTTACAAAGCAAGCAGGGATCTAAAGAAACAGAATCCAAAAATGCTAAGACTTGAAGGATTAAGAGTTGCAGCTCCTTCTACCTGAGCTCTAGAGTAAACTGAGCACAACTGACCCACTATCCTCCTGTTATGAGAACATACGTATGTGAACACCATTGTGATAAGTTTTACTGCAGTAAATGCTGACTGGGATGATTTCAACATAAAAACGAATGCTGCAGTAAACATGGAAGTAAAAACATAGACCAATGAAACAGAATGGAGAACCCATAAATAAATCTATACATCTGCAGCGAATGCATTTTCAACAAAGGTGCCAAGAGCGTATATTGGGGAAAGGACAGTCTGTTCAATTCATAGTGCTGGCAAAAGTAGATATCCTTATGCAGAAGAATGAAACTAGACTCTTATCTCTCACCATACACAAAAATTGAATCAAAATAGATTAAATTTAAGATCTCAAACTATGAAATCACCAAAAGAAAACACTGAGGAAACGCTCCAGGATATTAGTCTGGACAAAGATTTACTGAGTAATGCCCTGCAAGCACAGGCAACCAAAGCAAAAATAGGATAACATCAAAGCTTCTGTAGAGCAAAGGAAACAATCAACACAGTGAACAGACAACCCACAGAACGGGAGAAAATAATAACCAGGATATATAAGGAACTCAACTCAATAGGAAAAATTCTAATAATCCCATTAAAAAATGAGCAAAAGACCTAAACAGAACGTTTCTCAAAAATGACAAACACATGGCAAACACATATATGAAAAGAGGCTCAACATCTTTGATCAGAGAACTGCAAATCAAAACTACAATAAGGTATCATCTTATCCCAGTTCACATGGCTTGTATCCAAAAGACAGGCAATAATGAATGCTTGCTGGTGAGGATGTGGAGAATAGGGAACCCTCATATACTGTTGATGAGAATGTAAATTAATAGAGCCACTATGGAGAACATTTAGAATTTTCCTACAAAAAATAGAGCTACCATATGACCCATCAACCCCACTGCTTGATATATTGATACATACCCCAAAGAAAGGAACTCAGTATATAAAAGAGATATCTGCACTCCAATGTTTACTGCAGCACTGTTCACGATAGCCAAGATTTGGAAGCAAGCTAAGTGTCCATCAGCAGATGAATGGATAAAAGAAACATGGTATATATATATACAATGGAGTACTATTTAACCATAAGAAAAAAGATGTGATCCTGTCATATGTAACAACATGAATGGGACTTGAGGACATTGTGTTAAGTGAAATAAGCCTGGCATAGAAAAACAGACTTAGCATGTTCTCATTCATTTGTGGGAGCTAAATATTAAAACAACTGGCAGAAGATGGGAAGGGTAGTGTGGGGTTGGAGGGGAGTAGGGATGGTTAATCAATCAAAAAATTAGCTAGTTAGAATGACTAAGATCTAGTATTTGATAGGACAGAGTGAATATAGGCAATAATTGTACATTAAAAAAAGTATAATTAAAAAGTTTATTACACAAATGATAAATACTTAAGGTGATAAAGACCCTATTTATGTTGATGTGATTATTATGCATTGTATGCTTGTATCAAAATATCTCATGTACCCCAGAAACATAAACACCTATTATGTACCCATAAAGATAAAAAATTTAAAAACTTGATAAAAATGAATGCTACTGGGCAGCTAATCTTGAGGTAATCTGGTTTCAATATCACAAAGACTTCATTGTGCTCAAAAAGGTATATGATAAGTCTATGTATCAATATCAATTAGATTCTAATATGTATTCAGGGAGATAGGGTAAGCAGAGTGAGTGGTGGGGCAACTGGTTTCTGGTCATCTATCTCTACCATGAAAAAACATCCAGAATGAGGCTCCCACTTGCATGAGGACACTGAGGGACCATCACCTCTTTATCTTTCAAATTTTGTACTAATTTGATTAAAGTAATAATAATAAAATATTTGGAGAAACGGCATTACAGTTATGCACGTAGACTTTAGAGCCAAAGTGTGTGAATTGGAATTCTCGCCTCACCATGTATTTTTATGTAGTCTTGGGAAAGTTTCATTTCTTTGTATCTAGTTTTCTCATCTGCAGAGCAGTAACAGTTATATCTAACCCATGGGAGCTGTTGAGGCTTAAATCAGTAAATACTTGTGAAACACTTAAGACTAGTGTTTGACTCATGATAAGCACTCAGTGTTAGCTATACCACACTACTGTTGAATGTAGCTTTAACGCTGTATTAAAACAGGCACTCTAATGTTGGCCATGATTTCACAGATGGTGACTGATCTATCTCATTTAATAGGCAAATAAGTATAGCACCATACAATATGAAATTTTGTCAAAAAAAAAAACAAGATTAACTTTCTGCTATCTGTAGATTTGTATGGAGGATTGGTTTGATTATAACTGGGCATAAATGAATATGTTTCCAGAATGGAGTAATTTTTACTCCACAGGAATCCAATAAAACTCACATTTGGAAACAGGAGGTTGACATGTTGAGTTTGCTCCAAATCCTGTATGTATGGCAGTAGCAACAGAATGCATCTGTCGATGTGCATGTGTGTGTGTGTCCATGCCTAGAAGTTAGAAAGGTAGAAAATCAGTCTTTTCATTCAAGTATATTTAAAATTCAGTTCCATTTGAAGTTTAAGGTGATTTTTTCCAATTCTGTGAAGAAAGTCATTGGTAGCTTGATGGGGATAGCACTGAATCTATACATTACTTTGGGCAGTAGGGCCATTTTCACAGCATGGATTCTTCCTAACCATGAGCATGGAATGTTTTTCTATCTGTGTTCTCTCTTATGTCCTTGAGCAGTGGTTTGTAGTTCTCCCTGAAGAGCTCCTTCACATCCCTTGTTAGTTGTATTCCTAGGTATTCTATTTTCTTTGCAGCAATTGTGAATGGGAATTTACTCATGATTTGGCTGTTTGTTACCGTTGTATAGGAATGCCTGTATTGCACATTGATTTTGTATCCTGAGACTTTGCTGAAGTTGCTTATCAGCTTAAGGAGATTTTAGGCTGAGACAATGGGGTTTTCTAAATATACAATGATGTCATCTGCAAACAGGGATAACTTGATGTCCTCTCTTCCTATTCAAATACCCTTTATTTCTTTCTCTTGTCTGATTGCCCTAGCCAGAACTTCCAATACTATGTTGAATAGGAGTGGTGAGAGAGGGCATCCTTGTCTTGTGCCAGTTTTCAAAGGGAATGCTTCCAGCTTTTGCCCATTCAGTATGATACTGGATGTGCATTTGTCATAAATAACTCTTAGTATTTTGAAATACCATTGTTACCCAAAAAGAGCATGCATAGCCAAGACAATCCTAAGCAAACAAAACAAAAACAAAAAACAAAAAGCTGTAGGCATCATGCTACCTGACTTCAAACTATATTACAAGGCTACTATAATCAAAATGGCAAGGTACTGGTACCAAAACAGAGATATAGACCAATGGAACAGAACAGAAGCCTCAGAAGGAATGCCACCCAACTACAACCATCTGATCTTTGACAAACCTGACAAAAAACAAGCAATGGGGAAAGGATTCCATATTTAATAAATAGTGTTGGGAAAACTGGCTAGCCATATGCACAAAGCTGAAACTGCATCCCTTCCTTACATCTTATACAAAAATTAACTCCAGATGGATTAAAGATTTAAACATAAGACCTAACACCATTAAAACCCTAGAAGAAAATTGAGGCAATACCATCCAGGACATAGGCCTAGGCAAGGACTTCATGACTAAAACACCAAAAGCAATGGCAACAAAAGCCAAAATAGACAAGTGGGATCTAATTAAACTTAAGAGCTTCTGCACAGCAAAAGAAACTATCAATAGAGTGAACCAGCAACCAACAGAATGGAAAAAAATTTTTGCAATCTACCCATCTGACAAAGGGCTAACATCCAGAATCTACAAAGAACTTATTTACAAGAAAAAAACAACCCCATCAAAAAGTAGGCAAAGGATATGAACAGACACTTTTCAAAAGAAGACATTTATGTAGCCAACAAACATATGAAAAAAAGCTCATCATCACTGGTCATTAGAGAAATGCAAATCAAAACCACATTGAGATACCACCACATGCCAGTTAGAATGGCAATCATTAAAAAATCAGGAGACAACAGATGGTGGAATGTGGAGAAATAGGAACGCTTTTACACTGTTGGTGGGAGTGTAAATTAGTTCGATCATTGTGGAAGACAGTGTGGCGACTGAAGGATCTAGAAATAGAAATACCATCTGACCTAGCAATACCATTATTGGATATATACCCAACAGATTATAAATCATTCTATTAGAAAGATGAATGCACACACATGTTGAATGTGGCACGGTTCACTCTCGCAAAGACTTGGATACGATAGACTAGATAAAGAAAATGTGGCACATACACCATGGAATACTATGCAGCCATTAAACAAGATGAGTTCATGTCCTTTGCAGGGACATGGATGAAACTGGAAACCATCATTCTCAGCAAACTGACACAAGAACAGAAAACCAAACATCACGTTCTCACTCACAAGTGAGTGTTGAACAATGGGGACACAAAGAGGGAAGCATCACACACTGGGGCACAGGGGGGTGGGGGAATTGGGGAGGGATAGCATTGTGAGAAATACCTAATGTAGATGACAGGGCAATAGATGCAGCAAACCACCACCATGGCACATATATACCTATGTAACAAACCTGCAGGGTCTGCACATGTACCCCAGAACTTCAAGTATAATAAATAAATAAATGCAAATTTAAAACATTTGTTTATTAAACTCTGTACTCAACCACCTACTCTCCTACAGTAATCTGAAAAATTAATCTCTTGCACTTAATATTTTTTCCAAGGAATTCTAAAATTCTATTTAAACTTTAAAAAACAAATTAACCACATTATAACTAAAGCAGTTCCAGCACACCAAACACTAATCAGCTAATCATAGGAACAAATTTGATTTTATAGTAATAATCCTAAAATGTTTAGGGACATCAGGGATTTGTCATAATCAGCATATATATTTATTTGGTCTCTGCCCCTAGTTCTGGGTACAGAGCTCTTAAAACCCTTGGAATTTCCTGAGCAACAGGGGTGCTGGAAGTGTCTTTTGTTCTATTCTGTGGTCTGTGACCCTGTTTCCTAACATAGAGCTCCTAAATTCCTTGGAATTTTCTGGGTGTTGGGAGTATCTTTTGTTCTAACTTGACTCTGGGCAGGCTCATGCTGGGGGCTTGGTGACCGACAAGCCATGATTAGAAACCTGTAGCTTTCAGCACCACCCCGCATTCTCCAGGAAGCAGAATGGCTAGAGATTAATAATTGATCATGCCTGCAAGAGAAGGCCTTCATCAACATCCCTCAAGTATAGGCTTTGTAAAGCCTCCAGATTGGTGAACACATCCACAGGCCAGAAAGGTGGTATACCCCAACTCTATGGGGAAAAAGCTCCTGTACACAGGACTCTTACAGACCTTGCCCTATGTACCTCTTCACTGGGCTCTTTATCTGTATTGTCTATCTGTATCCTTTATCAATTCCTTTATTACAAGCTGGTCAATATAAGTATGTGTTCCCTGATTTCTGTGAGCCATCACAGAAAATTATCAAACCTGAGGAAGAAATTGTGCACACTCCCGATTTGAAGCCAAGTAAGATGGTATGGGTAAACTGAGAACCTGCTGCTTGCAATGGGTAGCTGAAATGGGGGCAGTCCTGTAGAATTAAACTCTCAACCTGAGGGGTCTGATGCTAACTGTAGGTAGATAATGTCAGAACTGAATTGAATTATAGGGTAAAATCAACATCCACTGAAAACTGGAGAATTGGTTGGTGTGTGGAAAGGCCATGTGAAGACATCTTGAGAAAGTGGCCCTCTCGATAGAAGCCTCACCACCCTGACAGCACCTTGACCTTGGACTGCTAGCCTCCAGACTGTGAGAACATAAATTTCTGTTAATAGCCAGTTATTACTCTGCAGTTATTTGGCAGCCTGAACAGACTAATACAATATCCGATTCTCTCAATTTAGAAATAAGAAAACTCATACTCAGATGGGTAAGTACTTATTTCAAGCTCACTCAGTTAATTACAGGCAGAGTAAGGGCCATCATCAAGTTATTCATATTCCAGTGTAGTATCACTAGAAGGTCTCTAGTTCAAACTAAACAAGAATCTCATACTTTTATTTTAGTACTCATCCAAACAACATCTTTTCCAACAAATAATCTGGAACAGAACTTCCACATGGTTTTAGAAAATAATTTTGGCTTTTGTAATTCATAAAGCTATCTTATGTAATTCAGTCATTTTAGATATATTTTTAGTGTAAGTATATTTCTCTATAAAACTCAAATACTCCTTGGGGTATCTTTATTAAAAATGAAATAACTTGTGTTGAGATGAAGTATGAAATTAAATATTGTTTTTCATCAATATTTCACTATAGTTACAAATATAGAATGGGATAAGGCCAGACAGCTGGCAAGACTGTATGATATTTTGCATCATGAAAAGCAAAAGTAACCACCCTCTGGTTTCTGAATAAATAATCCTATAAGCACTAAGTTCAAATAGAAATAAAAAGAACATTTCTCCTAATTATATATGGCTAATTAGTCTCAGCTTCTCAAGAAGCTGAGGTGGGAGGATCCAGAGTTTGAGCCCAGCCTGAGCAGGCAACACAGCAAGACTCAATCAGGAAAGAAAATTCAAACTTGCCAACACAGAATGAAAATAAAAATCAAACTGGATTTTAAAAACTAGACAAAACAGCCTTCAAAATTAAATAGACAGTCATAATAATGTTAGGTGACAGAATAAACATATGTAAAATATCACCCATGTTCTGGATCAGGTAAAGTACTAGGACAATTCCTAATCAGTATGAAATACCCAGGTAGCAACTACCCCTCAGCTGTGAGCCAAAACACTTGATAAACCAAAAGAATTATCTCTGACACATGATTGAAGATTATGATGTACATGCATTCAACTTCCACTTTAAAATCTCCACTAAAATAACACTAATGTTTTGCTTTGTTTTTATTCTGTAAAAACCAAAACCTAAAAGAATAAAGGAAAATAAGCTAACATAATTGACTTAGCAAAGCTGGTGGTAGGGAAAGCCAAGAAGCAATTTGATTTATGCCAACCCATATTCAAAAGGCCCAGGAAGTGGTAGCAGACCGAAAGTGCAACCATTCCAGACTAATGCAGGTTAGATAATTTTTTTTCAACATTTAATGGCTAAAATATGCAATGTTTGAATATTCTGATGATTGTACACAACTTGAGATGGATGTAGGGTTTCCTGAGGTACAAATTATCTACATACTTTGATAATATGTTAAATATAAGGAAACAAAATGCTTATTTCTCCTAGAATATGAACAGATCTTCCCTAGTGAACAATTCATCGTTTTGCTCCCCAGACTCCATCTTCCTTCAGTTCAAAATGTCAGACCAATTTCCATTGATTACAAGGGTGTCCAATCTTTTGGCTGCCTGGGCCACTCTGCTCTGAAAGAATTGTCTTGGGCCACACCTGAAATACACTAATGATAGCTGATCAGCTTAAAAAAAAAAAAATCACAGAAAACCTCAATGGTTTAAGGAAGTTTACAAATTTGTGTTGGGTCTCATTCAAAGCTGTCCTAGGCTGCATACAGCCTGTGGGCTGGGGGGCTGGACAAGCTTGATTTAGTGCATCCCCAATCTTTTCTTGAATGATAGTGTCCACAGACTGTTTCCAAGGCCCTTCCTCTCGTCCTCAATCCCCACCAAGTAACATATGTGCTCATGACCTAAGAGTGGGCCAATGGGATGATCATTTTTCAGCCCTAGAATGTGAGAAAAATACTGGAAAGGGTTGGAGCCAGCCAACACACAGCAGCAACCTGGCAAAGGTAATAAAGCAGGCCTGCAAACTAGGCCATCTGGCACGGCAGGGATTCCTGCCTTTCAGCAGCTGGTTCCTCAAGCCTTCCCCAGGATCCTGTGAACTGCCTATATCCTTCTAATGTAGCATATTTTAAAATTACTCAAAATTGTTTTCTGTTACTGCTTGCAACTGAAAGCTCTAACTGATTTGGGCAGAATTTATTCATTAAAAAATTAAGAAAATACTTGATTTGAACAAACTCCATTCTTCCGATTCATCATATATAACTGTAAGAGACCTTATTATTCATGGAGCTTAATCTTGTACATATGAAAAAAAAAAGCTGAGATCAAGTTCCTTTCCCATTATCATACAGCTGGTAAGTGGCAGTGCTTAAAATAAAACTGAGGTCTGCTGCTACCAATTCCAACAAGACTATTTGAATTATAAGTTTTAATTACTTTCATATTTTGCAATACCTCTAGTTCCTGGAAGTGGAGCTGCTATCCAGTAGCCCAAATGTGGTGCATCATATGTCCACATTAAATGATTGTTAAATTCCTTGACCATTCCCCAACCTTGATTTACCCAGGCACCTAAAAAGGAAGGTATGTAGAAAGTACTAGTTAGTTACAGTTAGATATCTTAAGAGCTGATGGTCATGCACAGAAATACTTTATGGGACTTTTTCAAAGATTATGAAAACTGAGGCAATATAGGATAATATATATCACATCATATTATAATATATAGCATATACTGTAATAAATAGAATAATTTCAATGATTTGTTATGACCAAAAAAAAAAAAACCATTGTAAATAAACTAAGAATGGCCAGGCACAGTGGCTCATGCCTGTAATCCCAGCACTTTGGGAGGTAAAAGTGGGCAGATCACAAGGTCATGAGATCGAGACCATCCTGGCCAACATTGTGAAACCCCGTGTCTACTAAAATACAAAAATTTAGCCAGGTATGGTGGCGCATTGCCTGTAGTCCCAGCTACTCAGGAGGCTGAGACAGGAGAATCACCTGAACCTGGGAAATGCAGCTGAGACCATGCTATTGCACTCCAGCCTGGGTGACAGAGCAAGACTCTGTCTCGAAAAAAAAGAACAAAAATAAACTTAAGGACATAGAAAAATCGTGATTCTCCAGATACTATTTAAACTGTGCATGTTAAGATATCTCTTACGGCCTTAATTTTTTACTAAACATTGTTTTGGTCTAGTGCTGTTGGTATTGTTCTTACAGAACTAGATCTTCTAAACTTTCAATAAATCCTACCTCATCCAGCAAAATTTGCTGTCAGTAGAAAAAAGAATTCAGTAAAACCTATGCCTTTTATGAAGTTGTATTTATAAATAGCATAACAAAGCTATTTGAGTTTGGTGTATATTGGTTTATTGATTTATTATAGTGAATTATCTGCAACATGTAAAAAAGTATTTTAATAAGGTAGAGAAACTTAAAAATGATGACAGTAATTTAATCTATTGCTTTTCAGTAGTCCGCAAGTGTGACATCAGTGATAAATCAATTCAAAAATGCTGCCACTGAAAGGTACATTAGAGAAAGACCTTGGGCCAGAGAGAACAATCAGCAATCAGGACTCAAACAGAAGATATTCATTTTTAAAGTGCCTTAACACAACTTTCTCATTCAACAAATCTGGAAACTGAGGTCCAGATAAGTTAAATGACTTGTTTCAAACAGTACTGCTGGTAAAGGGACTAGACTCCGAATCTTAGAGTTCTTAATCTAATGATTTCAGTAGCATACTATCGTGGTTACATAGTTTCCACTCTTTAAAACATAAACATATTACTGCTTATCTTCTACAGTAAAAATGTATGTGGTTTTTTTGGCCTAATTACCTACATGAAATCCCATTCCAAGTCTCCTTTGAGGATCTATTGCTCCCTATTCACAGTCAACATGACAGTTTAGGGTTCCATCCCCAGCTTCAACATGTGACCTGAAGTCTAAATAAATCTGTGCATTCAATTTGCGGGTCACAAAGGCAAGTTCTAAGAAGGGCATGCAAACTCCATCCTACAACCACAGTGAGTCCACTGGCTTGTGCTATACATGGCTCCTAAGACAACCTCTCCACTGGCCTTCAACCTGGCTAAGTGTAACGTTAAAGCACCTATAGCCTCTTGTCACTCTGAAGGGAAATCCTGTCCTAGAAAGGTGCTAACACAGAGGAAACAGATGAGAGTGAAGGAGGAGAGAAACCAAGCCCACGCCCTGGGAAACTGTCTAGACTATAGCATGACTCACCCAAGAAGTCTCAACTCTGAACTTTTCAGTTATGGGCTGATGTTTTTCTTTGCTTTTTTTTTTTTTTTTTTGTAACTTACACTCCTACCTTGTTTACATGGGAACCTAAGAACAAAACAAAGGGAAGCAGAGGAAGAAAATATACATATATTTCCAGCTGCTATTTAGGAGGCAAAACCCAGAGAACAAAACTAGTATCTAAGGGCTTTCTTTGGAAAAACAATTACTCTGTCTCTTAATAACATAATGTTATTTATTTTCATGAAACTAGCATACATTTCTCAATTGCCTTAAACCATCCTTTTGGATAGGTATTATGAGCTTATCAAAACAAAAACAAACTTCTAAGAGGAGAGATACTTTTAAAAAATTATTTCTGCTTCAAAATGTTGGTGGCATAAAAAGGTAAGGGAATTAATAAATAATGCTATTTTTGACATGTGTATTCCTATCATTTCCCCCAATAATTATATTATATTAATCAAAGTGAGGTAATTTTGGTCACTAACAAAGTGAATAAAATTGTGATGTTATTGAAAAACTAGAGCTATAAAGTTCTAAGACAAGACATCCAGCTACTCAATTGACAGATATGCAAAATGTTCAGAATATTTTAACCTAGCTCACATACCTGTGTTCATATCAAATGTCCAAGCAGGCATGCGATCTCCTGCACTTATATCATTCCGACGTAGAAGAGGAAGAGAAATCTGAATAGAGCCATTGACCTTTAGTTCTTTTCCTCCAGAATATATTTTCACACATATTGCAGCTAGAGGAGTCAATTCAATGTTTTCAAAACCTATGAAAGAGGAGAGTTTATTAAAATCATATGTAAATAGAGGTGGTAGTTACCTAATAAATAATTATGGGTCTAAAATAAAGAACTTCTCTATTTCACCAAGGGTTATGTATTGTAATATCAAATGGTTACTGAATACACATGAAAGATTTTTTAAATGTAATTTAAAAATACTGTATAAATACAGGCTGTGCAATGTTAATACTGACAAATCAGTATAAACCTAAGTTTTCTAACTAAAGTCATCTAATTTAAGCATGCTAGAATCCAATTCAATATTTTTATAAACCTAAAAAGCAACAACCAAAAAAACCCATCTCATTACAGCATCATACTCAAATAAAGGCTCCATCATACACCATCAATGCAGACGTGGATTGGAAATATCTGGCCCTCCCTTTTCCAAGACCATCTGTTTCAAGGAGTGCTGGAACCCACAGATCCAGCAGCACTCCTTACATAAAAATATTCAGATTAAAAGTATAATTTTTAATGAATAGATTTGGTAATTAAACATGAAACAAAATCACTATGTAATATCATTACTTGATAAAAATTATGTCTTAATAATATACTTGATTATTAATACAATTGAAAAAATATAAACTTAGAATTCAAATATAATACTTCAAAACTTGCAAAGTAGGAGAAAGGGAGATAACAGAATTGGTTATATTGTTTTGCCTAAGGTGTTAGAGATTTGTTTATACAATTTATAGTATGCTTTCTTAAATATCGGGAACTATCTATAGATGTCTATTACTCTGGAGGGAGAGAGGGAGCAGAAAATGCCTTTCTTTTGCTTTTGAAATATTAGCAATGCCAAACAAAGTTATAATATATACCAGAATATTTATGAAGAATAAAAATATGAGTATAGATGTTAAAATTACAGTATTTCTACAAACAGATGGAGAAAGTATACTTTTATCTATTTGCTTTTGGCCTATACTTTTGGATGTTTGGCTTCAAAACTAGAATTTTGTTCATTCACTTAACAAATATTTACAAAGCCCCTACCAACACCATGCACTCATATAGGCCCCAAAGACACAGTAAATAATTTGATATTGTCTGCAATACTTTTTTCACAATCATTACTATCAAATATCCTTTTCCCCTCCCATGTGTTTATTCCTCATTAGCTTCTTCCCCCACCCAAATGTAAGGGCATGATAATCTAGAAAAGAAACATAATTAGGTGGTAAAGGAAGGCGTCCTTTCTGAGGAGGGGACATCTGAGCTGCAGCCAAATGGGAAGGAACTCCCAAGAATTTTCCAGGCGGAATACACAAGTCCAAAGCTTCCAAATCAGAAGCGATCTTGGCAGGTGCAAGAAAGAAAGGTGGCCGCAGGGGAGAGAGGCAAGAGTGGAGCGCCCTGGCAGCCACAAGAGTCCCAGATGTGTGCAGCAGGAAAAGCAGGTTTGTAACAGAAGAATGAGTGTCATCTGGCTGGGGCACTGATAGCATCAACTACAGCAGGCAAAACTCTATCTAACCAAAATACATATTTGCTCTTATCACTCATTGCTGGCTGCTCCTCAAATGCAATGAACCAAAAATCTGGAAAAAAATAATGAAACTATCAGCATTTTAGACTGTTTAAGGTGATTTTAAACAGTGGATTTTCCCTTAGGTTGCAACATTGGTAAAAATGGTAAAACAGGCCGGGTGAGGTGGCTCATGCCTGTAATCCCTGCACTTTGGGAGGCTGAGGTGGGTGCATTGCTGAGCCCAGGAGTTAAAGACCAGCCTAGGCAACATGCAAAATCCCATCTCTACCAAAAAAAAAAAAAAAAAAATTAGCTGAGTGTAGTCCCAGCTACTTGGGAGCTCAGGTAGGAAGATCACTTGAGCGTGGGTGATTAAAGCTGCAGTGAGCCGAAATCATACCACTGCATTCCAGCTTGGGAAACAGAGCAAGACCCTATCTCAAAAGAAAAAAAAAATGGTGGAACAAATGTGGATGTACAGAGGGAAATGATGTTTTTAAGGGGGTTCTTTATGAATATATTTTTAAATGTAAAATTCCATTGTTCCCTTAACTTTTATATTATGACAGCCTTATATAAATATGAGTGGTGTTGACTCTGGAATACACATATTTTCAATATTTATATTTTATTCAGAATAGGAAATATTTACAATAGCTTATTCCAATCTATAAACTTAATAAACTTGTTTATTTCTCAATTACTGATACTTCTCAAGTTTGATAAAAATGAATAGGTCAAATTTAAAAATATGCAAACTAAATTTTAGTTTTTAAATGTATTAAATTTTCAAAGCTATACAATAATCATAACCATTTTCTCTACCTTACCTGCTTTGGATCAAATAAAATTTAATAAATTTAAAAGAAATCAAAATTTCCATTCACTTTGAGATAATATATGCTGAATTTCTCTTTCACTGAATAAAATATATTTCATTAGATAAGAGAAATTTTTATTATATACGCTTTAATAACTAGATTTATGTCTCAGTGACATGTATTATCCATAGCTTAAATGAATATCGAATATTTAATAGCTACCTAAATAGCTAAATATTTGAAGACTTATGTATTGTTTCTTATAACTATATTATGCAAAAAGTAGATAATACCTGGTTTATTGAGAGTAATTCCAGTTGTATACAGAAAATTGTCCACTTTTAAAAACTGCTGTAGAACCGTAAGATAGCCGGTAACATTGCTAATATGATGGTTGTCAGGAAGTTTAATTAAGGCTTTTGAAAACTGAACACTTGGTTGAGATTTGGCATCTGGAAAAAGGAAACCTCATTAACAAAGAGATAAAGGCATGTCAAGCATAGCAGCATTCGTCAGGACTTTCTTCTTTAAAAGAAGCAATGACAATTATTGCTAAATATTATTAGCATCTTCTCATGCAATTATTTTAAATTCAAAACTCTGAAATTTTCCTTTCTTTAGATGACACAAGGCACCTTTGTACTTGATCGATTCTGCTGCCCAGAATTTCTTCACCTTGTTTTTCCCACTCTGGGGAACCCCACACTCTCCATTTTTAGCCCATGTGGTTCATTTGGGGTCTCATTTTTGTAACAGTAGTGGAGTTGATGGTGCATGCCAGCATGGGCTGAAACCAATTAAAAGCATCTCATCTTGGCCACAGTGATTTGTTCAATGATGGGCCCTGTCCCAAGCACAGTTAATGAGATGTAATGTGAGTTTTGCTTGGACTGGATTTCATGTGAGCAGGTATACATCCAGGGGTTGTAACAGCCATCTTGCAATTAAAAATGGAAGCTTGTTTAAAAATCGAGGCAATATTCAAACAGCGCAGAGTTGAGAAATGGAGAGAGAAAAACCAGTCTTCAATTATTTCTACTAAAGTCCTGATCGAGCCATGTCTAAAGTTGGTCCTATTCCTACACTTATCTATAAGAGACACAAATAAATGCTTCTTGTGGACTTAAGCTAGATTAGGACTGGGTTTTCAGTAACTTGCAACAGAAAAGTGTCTCTGATAATATTCAGCCACATACTTAAGTGGGTAGGTTTCTCTATCAGTTAACTAATCATGCATTAAAAGTCTTTCAAATGCCAGGTACTCAATTTATAAATATCTCAGTAACTGAATTTTTCCTAAGTATAAATATCTCAATATCTTCTAACATTATTTATCAAGTGAGACTTCAGCGACGATACTGATATTTTTATAATCAACAGATTTTAAATTTAACAATTCAAAGATCAATTCTTATACCTGAAAATTATTAGAAACATCAGCTTTTGCTTTGGACTTTAGTAAGGTCACTGACGAAGACAGAAGCAATCAGTTAAATTATTAGAATAGAAAAGACATCAGTTTTTAAAGAGCTGCATGATAATAAATGATAAAACAATGTAAGAGTTCTCAGTTTATAGTTTTTGAGTGTGTGAAGCTAGAAAAATAATACCTGGAAAATAGTCAAGAAAAGTAACATAATTATATGTTCTTGTTTGGTTGCTGAGGATGCAATCTGACGCCTTCTGATCACTTACAGGTACTACCTACAACTTGCTCTTTTAAAATATGTGGCTTAATTATGTTGAAGATCCAAATTTCTTACAACTGAATATGCACACTAAGCAAAATGTCTAGCTGAGTTTCTGTAAGGTTTTGTACATTCCTAAATTTTCTAATTTCTCCTTTTGCCACAAATACATGAACGTATGGGCTTAATTTCCACTGTACAAACCTGATGTAACATTTTATGGAAGTTTAGCGTAAGGATGTATATTTTTTACAGAAAGGTTTAACATCATTATGAAATATTCATACTTTCCTGCCTGGACTTAATAATGGGTCACCTTTTAGGAAAACGAGACAATAAAAGGAAGTGATCTGAGAATTCAAGAGGACTCACGGTGTCCTCACAGAAACCTGCCAAGGCATGGCCAGTACTTTCCAGACAACTGAGCGCTTACCGTTGCTTGGGACAGTGGGAAAGGATTGGTACAGTACATGATCACACAGATCCATTTCACGTATTCCAGCAGACACTATGATTTTTAATGGGGTTTGAAAATGCCAGTAAGGGGTAGAGATGCATCAAAACACTGAAGAGAGACTGTGAAGAATCTAATTTCATTAAGGTCCCAGCAGCATTAAACATAGCTTCTCTGTTTACTTGTGGTTCTTATTTACTTTCCATTCTTTCACACACAGCTCCACATCCACCATTCTGCCATACACAGCAAAAATCAATAACTCAAAAGCAGGCATGGTGGCTCATGCCTATAATCCCAGCACTTTGGGAGGCCGAGGTGGGTGGATCATGAGGTCAGGAGTTTGAGACCAGCCTGGCCAACATGGTGAAACCCCATCTCTATAAAAAATACAAAAATTAGCCAGGTGTGGTGGTACATGCCTGTGGTCCCAGGCTGAGGTGGGAGGATCACTTGAATTCAGGAGATGGAGGTTGCAGCAAGCCGAGATTGCACCACTGCACTCCAGCCTGGGTAACAGAGCCAGATCCTGTCTCAAAAAATCTGGCCGGGCATGGTGGTGGCTCATGCCTGTAATCCAGCACTTTGGGAGGCTGAAGTGGATGGATCACCTGAGGTTGGGAGTTTGAGACCAGCCTGACCAACACAGAGAAACCCCATCTCTACTAAAAATACAAAATTAGCCAGGTGTGATGGTGCATTTCTGTAATCCCAGCTACTCGGGAGGCTGAGGCAAGAGAATCACTTGAACCCAGGAGGCGGAGGTTGCGGTGAGCCGAGATCGTGCCATTGCTTGCCAGCCTGGGAAACGAGTGAAACTCCATATCAAAAAAAAAAAAAAAAATCTGGCAAATGCCTTGGGTATTTCATAAGTAAGAGATTCTACAGCCTCAGTAAACTGCTTCAAGATTCATCAAGCTCCAGTTTATTTTTGTCCCAAATAATAGTAAATTTTCTGGTTTAATACTTTAGGAATAAATAAGATAGCATCTAAAAATGAAAATAACTTTCACAGACAGTTCTTTTTAGCATGATGCTCTTATTGGACTCTACCTTGAGGGCTTTCTCACTTTATCAGCCATTCCTATTATGCTTTAGACCTAAACATTAATTCACCAATACAAAACAAGCAAATTTTTGTCACTTTAGAGGTTTCCTAAAATATGCAGTAAGAGCCACAGAATTCTGAGGTTTTAAGGGGTGTGAGGAGATAAGGATGAAACTATCATCTTCATGATTGATAAAGCAGAATTGCAGGACACAGTTTGAATCACTACCCAAAATATGCTTTCTGCATTCTTCCCCTTGGATACACAAGTGAGGCAAATCACGTCTATAGAGCAGACACTTTACCGAGTCTTAGGCATCTCCCACAAAAGCAACAAAATCAATGCTGGAGGCAGGAAGGTGGCAATCTGTAAATTAGCCCCAAAGGTCTAAACAACATGTGTCCTGTCTGCTCCTCAATTTCACCCACCACGAAAGCCCCAGTAAGAAATGTGATTTGGAAAGAACAGAAGTTCTCTATAATGTGCATATTTGAGGGGCTAAAATAATAAAGGAAAAAATGATTCCTGCTATATAAAAAACCTATACCATTAATTTGATAGTAAAATAAAGAACCAGTTCAGATCAACTTATAGTAAGTACTAATCATACTGATCAATTTAGATTTTTCTTGTTATAATTCACACTGATTCTTAGTGAAGAACTACAGTTATATGACAATAACTTTAAGTGTTTACTTAGTAAGAAGTATTGTACTTACCAGCTAATTTTCCAGTAATTAAAATAGTGTCTTCAAATAGCCATATATTTGCTTGGCTTTGCGGGAACAGTGAAAGTGTAACTGATGAATATACTGTGAAATGTAACACAATTAGAATATTTTACTTAATGCAAGGGGGAAAAAACTAGAATAAATATAGTTCTGTAACAGCAAGTCCTAAAAAGTAGGGGAAAAAAACTACTTGATGGGAAGAGCAATTCAAAACAAAGGAAGGATGAATATAAAATATGATGGAGGAAAAAAGGTCACAACAAAGAGAAGAAAACACTGGTCATCACTATTTATTTTAGTAATCTTTTCTATTTGATATTAGTAGTCTATACCAAGGTGATGAATGATGGTCTGTATCTAACCCCAGATGCAAATGATCAAGTTGAATGCTTGAATAACTCGTTGATATATTTTCTCTAGTTGTTACCTGTTATTAAGATTAAAAATTTTTTTTTCTTGGCTCCATGATTCAGAGTTCTCTAGATAGAAACTCTATCCACTTTTCATTTTTACGTTCCCACATAAAAGCACAATGTTCTTCTGCACACAGTGTGGTTTGCCAAAAGTTGGCAGAGAAGGAAACAATTTAGCACACAAAATGATTCAAAGGCAATCTTTAGTAGTAATGCAGGATGGACTTAAACCTGCCTACAAGAGTAGGCAGCTGAAATACCTGTTGGGATGAGTAAGTGCAGATCACCTGAAAGATATTATTTCAAGATTGGAGCAAGAAGCTGGGACAAAAGACTATTTTATTAGCAAGATCAAAGCAAACTTATCAATCCTCCAAAAGAAAAATTAGTTTTGAGATCTTCCCAAAGTGTGAGTTCTCATTTGATATCTTTCCTTTGTGCTGTGTATTTAAAATGAACATAAATAGCATGGCATCCTCAAATCTCTAAAGAGAAAACACAATTGCATGAAAATACTTTTATTATTTTGAGATATTTCAAATAATTTTTAAAAATAAGGAAAAAAGTAAAATATAAAAAGTATACAATGATGGATGGAGGTAAAATAAAATACACCTTTCTCCTTCCATAGGAAAAGCAAACTGCCAAATAAAAATGTAATTTCAATTTCAGAATATATTAACATATAGACTGATTAATGGATTTATTAAATTGGAGAGGTTGGAGGGTTACAGTTTGAACCTCAAGGTGATTATAAGTAAGGCATTATCCCATATTTGGATACTTTCTCAATCACACATCTACTAAACAGGAAAATCTTTCTGAACCTCACAAACACACTCAGATTTCTTTCCACGTGAAAATTGTTTCCTATTACAAAAGGGATGTACCCACTGTGAAAAACTTGAACACAGAAAATAAGACGAAAGTGATGCTCATTGCAATACCATCACAGGGACAATCATTAATAATATTTTATTATAGCTCTTTGTTGGTTATTCCTGTGATTTTTTTAAAGACAGCAAGTTATGATATTGTATACAGAATACTGTTACCTTGCCTTTTTCATTTAATAACATAAGCATTTCTCTCAAAAGACACTTTGTGTAACATTTTAACACACATATTTCATTTATTAAGGTATCAAGATTTATGTATTTACTGCCTTAATCTGATAGAATGCGTCCATTTCACTATTACAAAAAAATTGCATCAACATCCTGGTGCACGAATACCTGTCCACTATATTTAGTATTTTAATGCATGTTTATTTGTGCAGATTCAAAAGGCAGAATACTGGGTCAAAGTTTATGAAGACTTTGAAGACTTTGATACACACATTTCAAAATTGTTGCCCAGGTAATTGTGCCAGTTTGTACTTCTGTCAAGAATGTTTCAGAATGTTGGTCCTATCTTGTTTGACAACATTAAAGATCAATATTTTTTAGGTAAAAAAAAAATCTAAGAAGTGTGTATTTCTTTGGTGTACCAATCTTAGATTATTAGGGAGATAAAACATGTTGTGATATTTACTAACCGTTTGTTTTTCCTGTTTTGGGGAAAACCATTAGGCCATAATTTTGTCCATCTACCTTATTTAGTTAGGGCCTTGGCATTTGCTTATTAATTTGTATGAATTCTTTGCATATTAAGGCTATCATGCCTTTACTGTTTCAAATATTTTTCCAACCTCAGTTGCTTTTTATGTTTATGACATACAGAAGTTTATTAAAATAAGTTCATATCTAGCTTTTATTGCTTTTAAGTTTAAACAGACCATACTAACTGAAAGGTCAGATAGTTTATTTTCTTATAGCTAATATATTTTCCACATTTGATCTCTCCAAACAATATGTTTTCACATATGAATCCAGTTAATTTATTCCAAATAGTTAACCAAAACATCTCAATATCATTTACTGACTATTCAACCTTTTTTCAATGATTTCTAATGGCATCTTATCATAGATAACATTTTTATAAATACTAAGTGTCCAATATATAGCATAATACAAATTATAAAACTCACTCTTAATTTTGTAGATATATAATATTTCAGTTGTAATGGCAACTTGCCCCTAGGAGATGTATTTTTAAAATATTCCCATGTATCTTTACACATGTATTCTTTAAAGATTATTTTTGCCAATTTTGAAAAATGAATTAAATTTACAAATTGTAGAAGAAATGAAATCTTTACAATATTCAGACTTCTTAAGAAAAAAATTTTTTTTTTCCATTTGTCCAGGGCTTTTGTTTGTTTTTTTAGGTCTATTAATAACATTTGGAAGTTTTAGTGTCCCCACATATACAGCTGTTTTACTTTTTGGCCAGTCAGTTTTCCCTATATATTTTATTTGTTGCTATTGTTCTGAGAGGGAATTTCTTTTCATTGTTTGTCCTATCTGGTTACTACTGCTGGTTTATAAGAACATGTACTAATTTGTTATCAATAGATCTGTTGAAATTCCATCAATTTTAAGAGATTTAAGTTCAATGTTCTGTAGTTTTCCAGAGCATCATATGATCACCATCAGGAAATTACAGTGGTTTGGATCTTCCTAATAGTTATCTTCTTTTTTTTTTTTTTTGTCTCTTAATATCTTTTTGCTCTGATAAGAAAGAACTACTGCAATGTAAAATAATATGGATATTTGTGTTCAGCTTATTTTAGTAGGATCATCTCTAATGTTTTACAGTTAAGTATGATTGTGAGATATTTACCATGTTAGGTACGTATTTATTGTCATGGATTTTAAAGAATTTTTTTCTTTTCTTTTTTGAGTCTCACTCTATCACCCAGGCTGGAGTGCCATGGCATGATCTTGGCTCACTGCAACCTCTGCCTCCCGGGTTCAAGTGATTCTCCTGCTTTAGCCTCCCGAGTAGCTGGGATGACAGGTGCACACCATCATGCCCAGCTAATTTTTTGTATTTTTAGTAGAGATGGGGTTTCACCATGCTGGCCAGGCTGGTCTTGAACTCCTGACCTCATGATCTGCCCACCTTGGCCTCCCAAAGTGCTGGGATTAAAGGCCTGAGCCACTGCACCCAGGAGAGTTTTTTCTTAATTAGACATGGATAGTAAATGTATAAAATGCTTTCAGACAACTATTGATAATAGCATATGGTAGCTGTAATTTTTTCTATTAATATGATATGTAAAGACTTTGACACATATTTGACACCTTTTCAATCCCGCAAAGAAAAAATGTCCTACTTGGTCTTGACAGAATGTTACATTTAAATAATGGCAAAATTCTTTTTACTCTTCTGTTTTAGGATTTTTGCTATTAGAGTTATAAACTAACATGGGTCTATACAGGGATGTGTGTGTTTACAGGAGAAAGGGTACATATAAAGGCATTTAACATTTTTATTACTTTTGTTAGGTCTTAGAATCAAGGCTATGCTAGTTTTGTAAAATGATTTGGAGTACTTTTAAAATCTTTGAATTGGATTATTTGTACCTGAAACATTCTATCCAACGGTTATTAGTCTATACCATCTTCTACCAATATACATTGTATATCAGAAAATTGCTCATTTTATTGAATGTTTTAAGATCCTTGCCATCTAACTTGGTGTAGAACATTTTCATGACATTTTTAAAGCTTTTATATATTTCTTATCTTTTCCTTGTCTATTCCATTCATTTTTATTTAGATTGGCAGATATATGTATAATTTATTGTTTATTTCAGAAAACTAGCATTTTCTCAATTATCTTTTCTTTAAATTTTCCAGTGTATGCTAATCCACTTTGATCTTTATTATTTCCTTTTTCTTGTTTTATTTTCAAGCTTATTGAATGAATAGTTGTGCTTAATTTCTGTCTTTTGAGAACAATTATTTAATGAGTTCACCTCAAACACATTCATATTCTTATTTTCTATTTATGAATTATTAGTTTTATTCATATGAATTTTATTGAATTTTTTATTTCTCATTCTAAATTGAAATAATGGCTCAAGAATTCAAACATTTCCAATATGAAACCAAATAAAACATCTAAATTCTAACAAGAGCCACCATAATGATTTTAAAAAGATGGATAACCTGATGTATCATCCTTTCAATGAGTCACACTTGCATTCTAGTATCTCATATGGCACATCCTTCCCAATATTCAATTAGTCATACTAAGTGCTACCAAGTCTTTCTTCAACATGTCTCATGTACTCACCCCATCCTTTCCATTTGCTCTCTTGCTTCAGTCTGTTGTTACCATAAGCCACGAGCACTGCCACCACTTCCTAGCCAGGCTCCCTGAATCCATTTTAGCCCAGCTGCTGGCTTTCATTATACGCTGTTGAATAAATCCAGTTTCCAAACAACCTACACTCATTGTGCTCAAGAATCCACTATAACTGCCATATTATTCAGCTCATAAATCCTGTCTGTCTCATCATTTAAGAACATCCTTTCTTCATCTGGCCCCACTTTATCTGGCCCACCCTGCTTATCACTGATTCTTTGGGCATGCCAATCCCTCTACCGCAGGCAAGCTATGTCCAAAGCAGAGCTCTTGCTCAGGATTACTTCAAACATCTCTAGAAGGAAAAATGCCTTCACAATTGCTATGGTCTGAAAGTTGACATCTCTGCAAAATTTATATGTTGAAATCCTAACCTCCAATGTAAGGTAGGGTTGGGAGGTGATTAGGTCAAGAGGACAAAGATGGAAATGGGTCCCTCTCTTCAATGAACTCAACCTGATTCACTAAAGTGTAATTCATGAAGTAATAGTTATGAAGCCCAGAACAAGTGCCAGGTGCAGGAGAGACCTTAAGGTTGCATGGAGACCCTGTATGGGTCATGTAGCTCTCTACTTGCCATTCCTATCACACACAGCCATGTTTTGGCTACCTGGGCTCGCCTGAGGACACAGGATTAATCTTGCAGGTTCTGGAGGACAGAGCCAAGACCTACATGTTAGGGAGGTTTCAGACAGTTTACCTATTAGGACATAAGACCCTTGCTTGCAAGCAGAACTAAAATGGGCACAAGAGAACTTGTTTGCCCATTCTATCATGTGAGGACAGAGAGGTGTTATCTCCAAAAAAGCAAGCCCTCACCAGACACAGAATCTGCTGGCACCTTGATCTTAGACTTCCCAGACTCCAGAACTGCAAGAAATAAAATATCTCTTGTTTGCAAGCTATCCGGCTTAGGGTATTTCATTATAGTAGCTTGAAAAGACTAAGACAATGTTTTCTTCAAACTGGCACTGCCTTCTAACCTCCTTATATTGACTTTACTAAGCATTCTCATTTTCAGCTTACCAGAACAAGATATTCCCCCAACAGAGAAAAAAATTCATTTACATTTAGCAAAAACAAAACACTGTTTAAGTGCTTACTTGGCATTCTTCCGGTTTTCCAAGGCAGAGGAGTCAACACGTAGCCATCTTTGTAAGCAATAATAGTTAAACTAAGTCCTAATTTGTAGGGTACTTTTATCAACACGGCTCCATTGTTTTGAGTTACTGTGGAATTTGTTTTTGTGTAATTTACAAACACTTCTACAACTGCTTGGCTCAGGTGCTGACGACTTATGATGTCATTCACCTGGACTTTCAGCATAAATACAGACACTGGAAGAGAAAAAGGTAGAAATTGCAGCATGTTGTATCCTAGAATGCATAGGTCATAGGCTTTAAATGTCATTCAACATATCTAAATAACAGTACAAAACTGTTGTTAAATTTAGGAATAACAAATAAATACACATAATAATCAAGAATTCATGATTCCTCCTAAAACAAAATAAATTTGAATACAGTCAAGTGCTCCCTAACAACATTTCAGTCAATGGTGGACCACATATATAATCTTCCAGAAGATTATAATAGAGCTAAAAAATTCCCATTGCCTAGTGACATCACAGCCATCATAGTGTTGCAGTGCAATGTGTACTCACCTGTTACCGGTGACGCTGGTGTAAACAAACCTACTGTGCTGCCAGTTGTATGACAGTATAGCATATATAATAAAACTTGATCATAGATGACTATGTTACTGGTTTATGAATTTACTATACTTTTTTATCATTATTTTGACAACGCAGTCCTTCTACATACGAAAATAAGTTAACTGTAAAAAGACTCAGGCAGGTTCTTCAAGAGGTATTCCAAAAAAATAAAGGCATTGTTATCCTAGAAGATGGCAGTTCCATGTGTGCTGCTGCCCATGAAGACCTTCCAGTGGGACAAGATTGTGGAGGTGGAAGACAATAGTATTGATGATGCTGCCCTGTACAGGCCTGGGCTAATGTTTCTATTTGTGTCTTAGTTTTTTTTTTTTATTGTACTTTAGGTTCTGGGGTACATGTGAAGATCATGCAGGATTGTTGCGTAGTACACACATGGCAATGTGGTTTGCTGCCTCCATCTCCCCTATCACCTATATTTGGCATTTCTCCCATGTTATCTCTCCCCAACCTCCCTACCCCCCACTGCTCCTCCTTTAGTCCCCTACCAACAGACCCCAGTGTGTGATGCTCCCCTCCCTGTGTCCATGTGTTCTCATTGTTCAGCACCACCTATGAGTGAGAACATGCAGTGTTTGATTTTCTGTTCTTGTGTCAGTTTGCTGAGAATGGTTTCCAGATTCATCCAATTTTTAACAAAAAAAAAGTTTAAAAGTTTAAGAAGCAAAAGGCAAAAAATTTTAAAAGTAGAAAAAAGCTTATAAGAATAGAAAAAACATTGTACATCTGTACAATGTGTTTCTTTTCAGCTGTGTTATTACAAAAGAATCAAAAAGTATATTTTTTATATTTATGAAGTTGTAATCTAAGTTTAACTTATTGAAGAAAAAAATTTTTTTCTAAATTTAATATAGCCTAAGTACACCACTGTGCAGTGTTTACAAAGTCTACAGTATTAAACAGTAATATCCTAGGGCATCAAATTCACACTCACCCAGAGCAACTTCCAGTACTGCAACCTCCATTCATGGTAAGTGCCCTTTACAAGTGTACTATTTAAAAAAAATCTTTTGTATGGTCTTTTAATTGTGCCTTCTCTATGCTGAGATATGTTTAGATGCACTGACATTTAAAATTGTGTTACAATTGCCTACAGTATCTAGTCCAGTTACATGCTGTACAGGTTTGTAGCTTGGGAGCAACAGGCTATACCATATAGCCTAGTTATGCAGTAGACCTCACCATCTAGGTTCATGTAAGTATACTATGATATTCACAAAACAATAAAATCACCTAACAATGCATTTCTCATGCTGTATTGTCATTGTTAAGTTATATATGTCTGTATTTGTTATTAAGGCACAATATTACTCCATTTTTTCCTATCAATTAAAAAAGGAGAAGAAAAGACAGCAGCAAATAATAGGTAGAGGTTCTCTCTTAAGGAAAATACATTTTTATTGTGTCTCACTAACTCTAATGCTATCAATAGCAACAGGAGACAGATAAATTCCTAGAAAGACCGAAATGGGTCCCCTTTCAGTGCCAACCTTCAAGCCAAAGAAAGCCTGAAACCTGAAAACTGAACTGCCAGTTCTGGACAGAGTCCATGACCAGAGTGAGAACTTCTATCCTAGTCTTACACTCTCTTGATTGGTTCCTTTTGGATGATGCCTTTTAACCAATCGAATGGTGCTTTTTCCAAGATCACACATGGACTATTCAGCAGGCACTTCCCCATTTTAAGCCGACAAAAACCCCAGACTCAGCCTCACAGGTGGCTACCCTATTTTCAGGGTTCATTCTCCACTGAGAGCTTTCCTTCTGTTGCCCAATAATTCTTTTCTCCCCTACTTACTCTCTAGTGTCTGTGTACCTTATTCCTCTTGGGCATGGGACAAGAACCTGAAATTCACCAAATTGCAGGCAGCAGAAATGAACAAGCTGTAACCCTAACTTCTGCCCACTGGGCTGTGGACGGTGGGAATAAAATAGCTGTATTCCTGCTCACCAAACTATAGGAGTAGAAGGCTGCAACATTTCTGGAACTCAAACCTCAGGACTCCCCAAGCAAGAGCTGTAACACCCCTTGGGGCTCCGTGATAACTGGCATCTCTGAGTTTTTGGGTGCCACCACAATCTTCTAGTCTAGACACCAGCACCCAACACAGAAGCCACTTCTGGCATGCCCAGTCCAGCCACAGGCTGAACGTGGAGCCACAGCAGGTACGGGATCTGAGCAGGCATGAGCCAAGCACAGCCTGCTGGGCTGAGCAAGACCCAGATAGGGGTGGCTGAAGACATTTCTAATCGTCAAAGCAGCACCAGACAAATTCTGTAACACTATCAAGTTATATAGATTTAACATGTTCCAAATGTAGTCAAAGCTCTTAGAATTAAATGCCATTATTGCATGGCTAGCTCTTTTATTTTTTTATGTTGTCTGGAAAGCAGAAGATGTTTTTCAGTGCCAAATATACAAAATATCAAACAAAAATCCTTTTTTAAAATATAAAAAAAGCATTATCCATTAGGTATATAAGAAAACGAGGCTAGGCATTATGGCTTATGCTTGTAATCCTAGCACTTTAGGAGGCTAAGGCAAGAGGACTTCTTGAGGCTGGGAGTTTAAGACCAGCCTAGGCAACATAATGAGACCTTGTCTCTACAAAGAAATTGAAATTAGCTGGGTGTACTGGCATGTGCCTGTAGTCCCAGCTACTTGGGAGGGTGAGATGGGAGGATGATTTATCCCAGGAGGTCAAAGCTGCAGTGAGCCATGATCACACCACTATGTTCCAGCCTGGGCAACACACTGAGACCTTGTCCCTAAAAAAAAAAAAAAAAAAAAAAAAGAAAGAGAAAGAAAAGAAGCTAACATATGTTGAGGAAAATGAAAACCAAAGCCTGTTTCTACCTAAACCTCTGTACTTACTGTTTAAGTACAGATCTTGGTAACGTCTGCCTAAGAAAGAACTTGTACCACCATGAAAGTGTCTTTGCAAGCATGTACACATCTCTGTGAAAGATGCTTTCTTTTCCCCTGTAAACAAGCTCTGGAGTCAGTCACCATCCACCTCTGCCATTCCTGAGACATGTGACCTTGGGTAAGTTAGGTCTCAAAATCCATTTACCCATATGTAAACTCAGGAAAATAGTTAACTACTTTGAGATAATAAAATGATGTGTCCAGTACAGAGCTTGTGTATCACTTAATGTGATTAGTAACAAAAGTTACTATTCCATGATTAGAAAGCACTTCACAAACATTAGAGTACACTGATAAGAAATATCATAAACATTCCTTACACTGCAATGCATCTGCATAAATCTATTTTTAATCAAAACTTTTATCAAGAATAGCACATCAGATTAAAATTCTAGTCAATGTTGACTGGGCCTCAATATTGCTACCAAAATATTGTTATACCTTGTCCATTCTAGCTTTGTTAAACTGGACTTTAAATTGCTTCTGGATCATAACAAAGACATTTCAAATATAAATAGAATGTCTGTAATAATCACCCAGTCCTAGGGAAGGTAGAATACACCAAGTTAGAAAAAAAAAATAGCTCTGATCCTTTCCAGAGTCTAAAAGGTGAAATGTTATCCAAACACTTCTCTCTCTCTCTACACACACACACACAGAGAGAGAGAGAGAGAGAGAGAGAGAGCGAGAGAGAGAGAGAGAGAGAGAGAGAGATACAAACATAATTCAGGATACCTCCTCTTATAAATATTTTAATTATAATAAGAACAAAAATGTTCTGGGGGTAATGAGCCAAGCATTGTGTTAGTTTTTAAGTTCATTATTCTATTTATACTTCAAAAAACCCTCATTGGAGAGATGCTATTTTATTCTATACATATTGATATCTGAGAGTTGCAGAGGTTTGAAAATGAGCCATGGCTAACCCTCACTAAATGGAGGAAACAGGACATAAACTCAGGACACTTCTCATTAAAGTTAATGCTTATAAACCATTACCCTACATCTGCTTGGTTACTCTCTTAAAAGCAATTATCATCTCAGTTTAGAGTGTGGAGTTGGGAAGAATTGATTTAGAAAAGCAAAGAGAAGATTATATCAAATCATACCTTAAAATGCGGTTTCATTAGTCTGTCTGAAACACTGAATTTCCTGAACAACAATCTCATATATATTTAAGTGTTAATATGGGGAAGAGATTCCAAGATAATACAGACATAAGTCAAATTTATCATACATCTGCTTTGGCATATTTAATAATAGAGAACCTTATGAGAAGTCAAGTTACTTTGAGTAGTCATTAGTATCATTACTTTTAAGAGAAAAATTGAAGAACATTCAGTAATAAAAGGCCAAATAAGCCACGGGTCTTAAGCTGTTCATCAAACTATTTTTCCACTGTATCATAAATTCAGCCCATTAATAGTATTTTTTATAAAATATGTTTGTAACAATTTAAAAATCAAAAGATGAAGGTAAAGAATAAGTATATGTGTCTGAGATTGCCTTTGCAAAAATTATAACAGAAAATTTAAATGGTTGGAGAGATTTGACCTAGCTAACTTCCTTCCTCTTGCCTGTGGCCTTCAAGCTCCCTTAATTATTTCTGGGTTAAGGCTGGGCTAGCATGGGGAGACATGTAGTTTATAGTTTAAATTATAATATCCGTTCCTCCAAACGTAACTGCCTTTGTAAAGCTAATGAGATCATCAGGTTAGAAGAATGTGAGGAGGCTGAATTCTAAGGTGTAGATTGCCAGCCATTATTCTGGAGGTCACAAGATACACAACTTCCCCAATTACTCCTACAAATAACACAACTATTGTAGAACCTAAGGACTGGCCTTTTGAGATGTCTTTTCAAGTTTTTTGCATATCTGAACTGATGGCTCCACCACTCCTGCGGCAGCACCCAGAAGCAACTCGGCTCAAGAGGATAGCTTTGACTCCCTATGATTTCATCTCTGACCCAAATAATCAGAAGAAAGCACCCATTGTCTAGCCACTGTCCCCTCTCCCCACTTCCCTCAAACTGGTAGCAGTGACAGCTTGTGCAAAGCAGCCACTGTGAGGGTGCCAGCTACAGTGGGGAAGGCACAGCTGGGGCTGCAAAATCCACAGGACCAAAGGGATCCCTGCCTCTACCGAGTTAATGAGGCAGAAGCCTGCACTCCCAGTCACAGCTGCAGCCTGACAGTGGTGGCTCCAGACCCTGGAATCCCTCTGCTGTCAGGGGCCCAGGAATCCCTCTTGCCCCCCAGGCTTGAAAATGCCTGCTTCCATTGTCTGGCCTCTCCCTGCTCCAAGTGCCAGCTCTGGGGTGAAGCAAAGTTGTGGCCAAAAACAGGCACTGTCACAAGCCAGCTGGATGTGCACACACTTGCAGCAGCACTGATAGGCCAGCCTCCTGCCATCTAGGCCCCCTCTGGACTTTGGGCACTGTTGGGCACAGGAGGGAAACAACAGGGACTGAGGGTGGCTCCATGTGGGCTTGCAGATACCCCCTCAGCATAAACAACCTGGGCACCATGGACAAATGATTGATGGCAGGAGTCAGGTTACTGGGCAGAAAGGGGTGGGTCCCCAGTGAAGCCCCACCTTCAACCTAGGGATGGCCTGAAGCATGGGGGCTGGGCTGCTAGTTCTACAGACCAGAATGAAAACTTATGGAGCATTTTCCAGGCCCACACATGGCCACCCATGGAACAATCAGCATGCACTTCCTCCCCTCTGAAGCCCATAAAAACCCTGAACTCAGCCAGAGTCAAGCAGAGGACAGGATGACCTGCCTGCAGATAAAAGCTACCCACTCTGGGTCGCCTCTCCACTGAGGGCCACAGAGATGTTGGGATGACCTACCTGTGGATAGGAGCTACCCACTCCAGGTCTCCTCTCTCTGCTGAGGGCTGCATACTCATCAGGATGACCTACCTGCAGATAGAAGCTACCCACTCCAGGTCTCCTCTCCCCTGAAAGCTGTACTTACTGCATTGGGATGACCTACCTGTGGATAAGAGCTACCCACTCTGGGTCTCCTCTTTGCTGAGGGCTACAGACACTGGGACAACCTGCCTGTGGATAGGAGCTACTCACTCTGGGTGTCTTCTCTGCTGAGGGTACTCATTGGGATGACCTGCCTGTGGAAAGGAGCTACCCACTTCGGGGTATCATTTATACCTACACTGATAACACCCATCCTACAGTCCCCTGAGAGCTTTATGTTTGCTCAATAAAGCACCTCCTCATCTTGCTCACCCTCCAGTTGTCTGTGTACTTCCTTCTTCCTGGACACAGGATAAGAACTCAGGACCCACTGAATAGTGGGACTGAAAAAGCTGTAACACATACAGGGCTGAAACATGCCCCTCTACTCACCACATTGCAGGTGACAAGAAGGAAAGAGAAGAGCTGCAGTCCTTCAGGGAGCCCAGACCTAGGAGCTCCCTGAGCCAAGGCTGAAACACCATCTTTGAGGCTCAGCAGTTTCTGAAGTCTCCAAGCTTCTGGGTGCTAATATGTTCCCCAGTGCCTGTAGTGAAAGCCACTTGAGGTACACCTGTTCCAGCCACAGCCTTGCAGGGAGCCACCACCCATGCCGGCACCTGGAGCTGTCTGCCCTGTTGCATCCAGCATGTCTATTTGTGTGCAGTGGCTGGACCCCATGCTCACTCAAACACCCCTCAATGTTCTGTGCCTGGCTCACCCTTGGCAACCATGGGATCCAGGCTAGTAGTGTGAGCCAAGTGCAGGCTGCCAAGCCAAGTAGGAAGAATGAGCCCAGTGGGCCTGAGCAAAACTCAAGTAAAAGGAGCTACCAGCCACAAAGGTTTCTGTCTGGCAAAGTGACACTCCAAGGATCCTGTGACAAAACTACTTTTGAAAAACCTCCAAATTCTTGGTAAAGACTGATTTGAGTAATAAACAAACCGGTCTCCTGTTCAGCGGGTTTTGTGTGAACTAAACTCTTTCTTCATTGCAATTCCCCTGCCTTGATAAATCAGCTTTATCTGGGAAGTAGGCAAGAAGAACCCATTGGTCAGTTACATGCTAACCCATGGTCAGTTACATACATGCTTGTATTCATAGATCACAAAAATCTCAATACGCCTTTGTAAAATATGTAACATCAAATCCATTTTATTGATTAAAAAAATGAAGAGTCAGATACGTCATTAAAATTGACCAAAGTCTCATAGATGGTAAGAGGCCATGTCAGCCTTCAAATACACCCATTGTTACCATCAGTAGTCAGACATGAGCAAGGCAGGAGAGGACTCGCCCCCACCAGGAATGTCAGGTAAACATCAAGCAATGGTTAGGCAGTTGTTAAACTCTCTCTCTATAATAATAATCGGTCACAACTGGCACCAGGGAAAGGCAGTCTCCCAATAGACACAAAACCTGAAACTGGTGATTAGCAGCTTCCTGATGAGATCTCAGGAGTTGGGTGAGTGGGCTCAAGCATGTTCACTAAGATGTAAAATGGCAGAATTTACCTCTTCATACTTCAGTTTAACTGAAATATGACCTTCCTCTAGGAACACTTGCCTGGTAAGGGAAAAATGCCTCAAGTAATCATGTGTACAACTTGAATAAACACACTGCACATGCAGCCACTCCCAATTGCTGGCAGGCCACTGCACATGCAGACAGCCCACTCTGAGGGAAGAATCCGAGAAGTAAAGCAACCCTGGAAGCTGCCAACATATAAGACCCCAAGTCAAAAATCAAACCATGCAGACCATATGGATTCAACACTGCTAATGCCATGAAGGACTCCAAAGCCATCTGTGTACCATGGAACAGTGGTGCTTGGGGTGACACTACTAAATTAACTCAAGTAATATATGATTGCAATCATCATTGAGAACTTAAAATTTGTATTTAACATCAATTAAAAAAAAAAAAGCATCCCCTGGCCATATACACACATACTCATGCCAAACCATGTCCTCAAACTCAAATGGAAAATATAACGTTTGGGTTAAAAAATAAAAAAAGGTTATGATAGTAATATATATCAGTGGCGCCCAACTTTTTGGCAGCAAGTTCTGGTTTCATAGAAGACAACATTTCCATGGACCAGGTTAGGGGGATGGTTTCAGGATGATTCAAATGCATTACATTTATTATATAATTCATTATTATTACATTGTAACATATAATGAAATAATTATGCAATTCCCCTCAGTGGGAGCCCTGAGCTTGTCTTCTTGCCACTAGAGGGTCCCATCTCAGGATGCTAATGGTTGCCAAAACTAAATTATCTTGGAAAGTCTATGACGCCCTACCATTGTGCTTTCTAGGGCTTCCCTGGTTCCCCTCCTTCCAGAAACTGAATTGTGCAGCCCTTCCAGCTGATCCATGAATTATACAATAATCTTTCCTAGAAAGTATTTCTCATAGCCACAGCTGGTTTCTGTTGCTTGCTCCTTAAGCAAGCACATTAAATATGTACAACTGTAAATAAAGGATAATATTTAATAGGCCACTCTATCTTTTATGGAATGTGAAGGAATTCAGGATAATGCCGAGTACCAAAAACATGATAAACCATATGAGAGACAAGCTGAACATAACTACAGCATAAGGGAATTAAGATTCCTTATTCAAATTCAATAGGAGATCTTGTTCAAACCAAATGTGCCTACAATGGCTCCTTCAACAGCATATTCAATAGCAAATTTTTATTAATTCATTTGCTTCAAAGATCAATTTCAGAAATTCTCAGAGCCTTTGGATTTACAGACAAATTGCAATGTGTGGTAAGCTCTTAAGGGAAATTTGCAAAAAAAGAAAAAAAAAAAGAAAAAACCTGCATATTCCATCTGTTTTATCCTTGTAAAAGTACAGTTGCCAAAATAAGACACATTAAAACTCTCCTGACATTCTAAAGCTGGATTTGATTTATAAAATGTTTTCTAATCCAGAATGGATGATTTTATTTTTTCACATGTAATAATAATGTTAATATAAATCTGATGAGAAAATATACTTAGAAAAAAATAAAAAAGATTTGCAAATGATGATCCAAATCACAATCCCCCTCTCTGCTGAGATCACCTATATCTGTATCTTAAAGTGCTTAGCAGACTTAGTGCATAATACAGGCCTGACCAACAGGTCCTCTCTAGCTCAACATGGAAACATCCAGTTAGCAGTTGTTTCCTCCCTAATCCCACTCAGTTAAAGCTGACATCATAAGTTACAGGTTTTATACATACACGTTTACTTGTGTGACACACACACACACATCTAGCCCGGTGTTGGAAACTTTACACATATTGTCCAATTTCATCCTAACACACACCTGTAAGACGTTTCCCAATTTTAAGGCAAGGAAATTGAGATTAAAATTGCACAGCTAAAAAGGTTATAACCAGGATTCACAGACAAGTTCTGACTCCGAGTCCATGCTCCACATTAACTCTTACTGAAAAGCATTAGGGATTTGGTTTTCATCATATTTGCTAACTTATCTTCTCATCTCGCAACCAAAGCTCAGAAGGAAATGCTCATTCACTGACCCTCTCAGCCAATTTTTCCCATCATCAGCCTTGGTTTGTCTCTCACCCCAGCACAAATCACAGCAAAAGCAGCATTTTTAAAAAACAAACAGCAACAACAAAACCTTAGCTGAAAGCCTTGTCAAATAATTAATGAGGCATGAACAACTCTTTTTTTCCCTTTTTTCCTTCTTTAACCTGCTTATGACTTAAACAGGATGCTTGTGATTTCTCTGGTGCCAACAGCTTGATCAAGCCAGCAGCACAGTCAGCCAGAAGTAATATATATATCCCTAAATATATATATCCCTAATAATCGCCTACTAGTTCTCTCCTCCAACAAAAATACTTTGGCATTTAGATAGAGCAGGATTCATGATTAAATATACAGTTTTCAGCCAGAGGTGTTTTGTCTACCTATTCTTCTCCAGTGTATTTTTTTTAGCTTTTCATGAGCATATTTATTTTCTCTGTCACTTAATTATAATCATTATGTCTTTCCCACATAATCATCTTTTCAACATGTCACTATTGGTTTTAAAATAGTTTAATATTAAATGATTTCAACTGCACCCTTAGAAAACATATAATCTAAATGTTGACAGAGACAAGTAAAATTAAAATACATACCAGTGAGCTAGGTCCTGAGGTTGCTGGTGAAGATTTAACTATTTAGCAGATGATTGCAAGCATTGTTAAGTAGAATCGCTAAAATTCAAATAATAATAAATATGTATAAAGGAATATTCTAGAAAAAACATATTTGAACCAACACTATAATATGGTTTTCCTGTAGAAGACAAATAGATAACTAAAAATCCAAAAGAGCTTTAAAAATACTGCTAACTGTATAAATTTGGGTGACATTTATGTCTTTATGTAGGTGGCCTAAAAAAAATCACAATCCCACTTCTTTTCAAGAGAATCTGACATCATCCTATTTTGTTGTCACCATTATGTAGGTTACAACTGCACATATGGAGAAGCCAGCTCCTTTGCAATATTTCTTCAGTATAAAAACTCACCTACTTCTTTTCCATATGTTTCAAAAGCAAGTATCTACAATAATTTCATTTCATATGCAACAACTTTTATCTCCTATAGGAATACACTGCTAAAATAAAAGATTTTATAAACAAATTATAGGTCAAATTTTTAAAACAATATTTTAATGAAATAAATTCAAAAAACTTTATTGAGGTTTATGTGTCCTGAGAATTAGGAAAAATGAAGAACACAAAAATATAGTGGAATAAAATAGTTGGTTGGAAACAATGGAAATGTTCATTTATATGAATTCATTCAACAAATGTTTACTGACTACCTACTCTTGCTCAAATCTGCCTGAGATGGGGATTGAGGATACAGACAGTAATAGAACACAGGCTTTCCTTGATGTGTAATTCTGAGGGGAAACAACATGTGAAAAAAATACAGAATTTCTGATATTATGACAAAGGAGGTAGAAAAGCAGTATTGAAACAGACAAGAAAACTTTTTATAGTATTTAACACAATCTTCTAGAAATTATGTAGAAATTTAGAATATGTATAAAAATTTCTATAAGTATCCAAACATACAACTCTAATATCTACTTTCATATCAGTTTACACTATCTTTTTTTAACAGGAAGAACGTCAACATTTTGAGTCCAGATCATCTGAGAGCATGCCCATGAATTCTCACCTATTTTTCATGATCTGACTTTCTGATCTACTTCTGTGGAGACTTTATGGTAAGAACCCAAAAGGTGCCAAGCTTCTGCTTAGCTCCCAAATCAGGCTTCTTTGGGATCATTCAGAGGTTTACTCTCTACCCACCATTTTCACACAAAATATTCAGCTTCCGAGAAATCTTAGTTTAGAGGTAGGTATACAAATATGTGAAGAAATGAACAAAAACCATCTGGTTCCAAATTTAAATGTCTAGGTATTTAAACAACTAGTAGAAACATAACCATCATGGTCACTAAACAGAATATCAATTATTTTCTAACTCTTTAGTCTGGCATTCAAAATCCTCTGAGATCTGACCACCACCTCCCTTTCCAGTTTTTTTTCCCCACTCATACTCATAACAGATATGGGCAAATTACAGCCTGCTTGCCAACTCTGATCCACTCTGATTTTGTAAATAAAGTTTTACTGGAACACAGTCATGCTAATTCACTTATATATTACCTATGGCTACATTTGCTACAATGGCAAAGTTTGCTACAATGATATCTGGCACTCTACAGAAAGTTTGCAGAACTCTGTTCTATACTGTCTCATAATTGGGTCATTGGTCACTAATCAAGAGAACCCACTTTCCTGCTACAACATAATTATTCATCTCTTTCTTCCATCTGAAATACCCTTTTAAAAATCTCTACCTGTCAAAATTCTAACCTATCCTTCAAAGTATAGGTTAAATGACCCCTTCTCAAATAAATGTGTCCCTGGCCCAACCAAATAGGATCTCCTCTTCTGTACTGACCGGATTAATGACACATGATATATTCTGGTATGTTTTTCTTTTCTGGGGGTCTTCTCTCAGCAAAAGTCAGCTTCTTGACAGCCCCTATTGTTTCCAACTCAGCCTTAAGTCATACTAAACCTTAAGCTTATAAGAGTTAGCATGTGGATACTTACTAAATAGAAGAGGGGTGGGGGGAAGAAAGGGAAGAAGAGAAGATGAGTTGCAGAATGAGAAGGAATAAAGGGAGAGAGGTAGAAAAAGGAGAAAAATAGAGACCAGAAGTGGCCAAGCACCTGAAAACAGTAATGATAATTGCAGGATTTCAGTAGGGGCCACCAGAAATTATAGCCAGCTCTCCAGCCCCAGTATTGGGCACAAAATTTTAAGCTTAATCCCACAGTTGACAGTGAAAAATATTTTACATTACTATCATAATTACAGCAGGAAATAAATAACATTACTCCTTTCAGAAATCAATAGAAAGTTTTCTCATAAGAATATTTAACTGGCAAATTTTGACTAGAAAAGAAATTTTGACCAAAGAATGCTACTAGGGAGTAGCAAAACTTCCTAAATATAAGGCAAATGTATCCTAGCAAAGAGTAAATTAAAATTTTTATTTTTACTACTATAAAACAATATCAGCAAAGTAGTTTTACGAGTCTCCCAAGGTACTAGCACAATTTCCCTATTTAATTGGAATGAGGGCTGAAAGTTCAAAAAAGAAGACAATGAAGGAAGTTATAAAGAAAAAGGACCATATTATTATACATTCTGAAAAGTAGGGAGGAAAGAGTTTAATTAGTTTACTCTCTACAGCATTTCAAATATGGATACACAAGCCTTCTTCTTTTAAAGAAACAAAAGTGTGCTAAATTTAAAAAAAAAAATCAGTAAAATAGAAAAATCTCCTTTTCATTGCTTAAGCCCCAAATTGGATCCCAACTCTCATTGGCTTTGAGGTTGAAAAGAAACAGAACTGTATGTGTTTGAAGCACAAATGTACTTGACATAAGCTAATATTTATTACAGAGAAAAATCTCAACTCTAAGAAGAAATTAATGAGATAGAATAAAGACATGATCTCCAAAGGTATAAAATGTTATGAAGCAAATAAAATACACTTTTTATTCATTAGGACTGAAGGCTTAAATAAGTGTGATTCACCAATGCTAATGAAATGGATAACATAAAAAGGGCCTTTACAACTTAAGAACTAGCACACAATAGACAACTCAGCAGGGAACAAATGAGAGAGCTGAGCCATTACTATTTGGACTCCATCCTTCTTGCCTACCTAAAAGACCCCTTTCCTCAATGGAAATCACTCAATCTGACTGAAGCTCCTAAAGCATATTGTCCAAGCTCACTCCAGAGGCATTTATCATCCTCGCTTGTTTTTTCTTCCCAATTTTTCACCCTTCCTTAGAATCACAAGCATTTATTCACTCACTCAACCACTTATTCAACATTTATTAAGGATACTGTATGTGATGGCACTAGGTACAGAGAGAGAGAATGGCCTTCAGCCCAGTGAGGAAAGCTCAAGATCATTTTAATTTAAATGTAATGTTTGAAAAAGCATTAGTCACTACTGCCATGTAAGTACTGAGCACCTAACTCAGACTAAGGTGAGAGCACGCCTCTGTGAAGACAAAATCAGAACTGAGTTTTGAAAACGGGGTGGGGAGGGAAGGAGTGAATAGCATCGCTCCCTAAACCTGGAAATTCAATCACAGATACTTATCCTTTAAGATTCAGCTCAGATATCCCCTCTGCACTGAGGATGGTATGACTGATTTCCCCTTCTTTTGAACCGATACAGCACAAACTGAGTTATCACCTGAGATCAGGGTCATGTTTGGCATCACAGATGAAAAGAAGACAGAGAAAGTATTTTTTTTCCTGAGGTTACTCAGCAAAAATTCTTAACATCTGAGGAAAGAACAAAGAGGTTAAGAATAATATATAAAGGCTCTGCCAAATATAGAAATACATGAGCTGATGAAGCATAAGATATTCCTCCTTAGAAGAAAGATGGGAATTTAGCAATTCATTCAGCAAGCATGTGCTGACTGACATCACCCTCTGCACTCAATGTCCTTTCCTGAGCCCACTGTATCTCTGAGCTCATTTCCCCTCCTTTATCTTCATCCATTCTGATCCACAACAGACTCTTTACGCTTCCTTGAACATGCCAGTCATGTTCCCACCTCCAGGTCTTTGCATAGGTAATTCCTTCTTTCTAGAATTGTCTTCTCCCTAAAATCCAAATGGCTTACTCCTTCACTTTCTAAAAGTCTTTCTCAAAATGACACTTCCCATTACTCCTGTCCTCCCAATCTGACTTTCCTGTGTTTTGGGGGTCCCATGACCACCTTAAGGTTGGTGATTCACCAAAAAGGACTCAAATGTCCTTTGACAGGTTATACTTAAAACTATGCTTTATTATAGCAAAGGATGAAGAAAAAAACAACAGGGAAAAATATATTTTTTCTAGCCGTGAGCTCCAGGGACACATGCAAAGTGTCTCTGCATAGGGAAGCCAATTGAGTCTTAGGGTCCAAAGCTGTCAAGGCATTGGTCATGTAGACACACTTCTGCTACATAACTAGTCAGAGTAGCAAAAACACAGGACTTCCAGCATAAATATCAAGTGTATATCATGATCTTGCTAAATAATCCTAAGAAGTATTGACAAGCTGGAATAGCATACCCTGTTGCTCCAGGTATATAAAATGTCATCATCAATCAATAAAATAAAGAACACTCTGAGGGCCACATTCCCAGAAGCCGGCCAAGGACAATTATAGTTCCAGGCTCCATGACAAGCAAGGATAAAGCAACCAAACCTACTGTGCTAATGCACTTCTCAACTTTGATCTATTTTTTTCCATAATATTTTTCCATACTACCTTCTTAACACATATATAACTTATTTATTAGGTTCATTTTCTGTCTCCCCAACTAGAATGTTCATTCTATAAGGTCATGGACATTCTCATGTTACTACTGTATCCTCAAATATCAATACTTATTTTTGAATGAATGAATACTTAAATGAATGAATGAACTCCTTACTCTTGTACCAGTAGATGGGACTACTGGCTCAAAACCACTTAATAATTGCAAGGAAAGATGCAAATGTGTGAAATGATGTAGAAGGCCTTGAAGTAAAGGGTGGGACAAGAAGATGATATAAGCAACTATTTCTGTGCACAGAACATTTGTAAGTTTTGTGCTTTAAGCAAAGTACAAATTCTTTGATTCTTTACCATTTCTTCCTTTAGCAACTTCTTCAATAAACATATTAATTCTTTTGATGTTAAAAAAAGGATTTAAAACAGAAGATTAGGACAACCATTGTTACTTTGCCTTAGAAAAGCAAATATATGAAGACCAAATTCATCATTTATGTTGCCCAACTTTAAGTAATTAATTGGAAAAATAATAAAACCAAAATTGAAGTTGGCGATAAAAATGAGAATAAATAATACAGTTGAAAAAAATCCACACCAGACATAAGGGGAAAAGTCTCATTTAAGAAAACAAATTTTTGAATATAGAATTATAAAATCTATTTCATACAGACTGTTTCTAATAAATTACTATTTAAAGAATTATTTGTTGGGAATCTTAACAGTAGTGTTCATCCTCCAGGTGATTATAATTATTGATAATACTATTTGAGAGACAAAAAGACCTTAGTGGAATCAACAATTACTGAATGTTCCCTCTCATGAATGTAACAATGGAAACCTGGTTAGATCCATCTGCGAGGGTACAATACCCCCTTGGGGATGAATTAAGTGTGAACTACTTGAATTAGATACAGAGTACCCTAGCCTCCTTTGCAACTTAATGACTCAATGGCCTTAGGTATTCCCAATTTAGTATAATTGATGAATGAAGTCTGGAGAGGACTATATTATCTCTAGGCCAAAAGGAGAATCAAGCTGTTGCTATTTATATAATTAATATTCTGAAAAGGATTTATTGTCTAAAACTGAAAATGCCCACAAAAAATTATTCCCCCTAAGTTCCTAAAAAGGATGCAATATCCCCAGACACCACCAAATAACTGTAAAGTGTGATTACTATTTTGAGCTGCATAACTCTAAGCCAGGGGAAATGGGGTAAAACGGAACTCATTATTGGAGTCCATGTTAACACTTTTCAATAGAATGAACTTTAATATAGGGGTAAGTATCTGTACCAACTGGGATGGCCAGTGGCCTCCACCTCCTGCCAAGAGAACTGTCTAGCACAACCCAAAGGCCATCATCTCTGTCTATGCCCCACGCAACCGGACAACCCAGTTCTCTGTATCCTGCAGCAGAGAACTTTTCTTTACCATTGGTGCATCATGCATTCAAAACTTGATCACTTGTGTATCATGCATTCAAGTTTCAAAAATATTAAAATGTGAAAAAGCTGATCACAGAATCAAAAAATTTGGTATGGTAAAGTATATATGAGCACAGTGCCTTGAATTTAGTTAAGTCCTTTTTTAAAAGTACCTATTTTTAGTGGTTCCATGTCGTTAATGCTGAAACAAAACAGTGTGATCTTTTCTTATAATACATACATAGGCTTGTCAATTGAACATCTAAAATGAACAACATAATGAACAAAAACTTAGTAAATAAATTCTGTGCCATACCTAGAACAGAAAATCATCAAAAGCCTCAGATTTGAGGCCACAGTCCCAAACTATGCTCAAAGCTACCAAAGGTGGCCCAACGAACCCACAGGGGTGCCAGAAGTTATTTTAAAATTTTCATGCAAGCACAATGATACTAATATATGTTAGACATCACATAAATTCCAGAGAGTCTACAATTTCAGCATTAGATAATACTATGTTCAATTAAATGACATTCTTCCCTGTAATGTTGGGTTTTCAGTGACTACTCTGATAGAAAGTAAATACTGCATGAAAATAAATTTGAGCAGGAATGAAGTTGGAAATGTTCAATCTTATTCCAATATTGGTAAAGTTGTGCACACACATCCCATTAGGTAATCAGCAAATACATATATATATTTTTCAAATTACTACTAAGTTGTTAGAGGTTAAGTTGTCTGGTCAACAAAAAACTACTGAGACCATAAGGGGACTGTGAATCAAGAAAGCTTTGGAGAAGATGGCCAAATAGGAACAGCACTGGGGTGCAGTTTCCAGTGAGAACGCAGAGGGTGAGTGATCACCGCATTTCCAAACAAGTTTTTACTGCGCACAGACCAAGAGATTCCCAGGCAGAAAAGCGCCACGAGTCTCCAGCATGGCTGTTTCAGCTGGCACAGTAGGTCTCCTCACAAAAACTCACATAAATCTGGGCAGCCATTTCAACTGGTGCCTGTAATGCCTGGGAGACAGAGTCACCCATTCAACTGAAAAAAAGGGGGCTGAAACAGGGAGCCAGGTGATCTGGCTTGGTGGGTCCCACTGCCACAAAGACCAGCAATCTGAAACACTCTGGATTGAGAATTTCACAGCAAGCACAGCTGGACCCAGGACAGTCCAGCTCTGTGGGGGTAAGGGCATCAGCCATTACCAAGGCAATCTGCCATTACTGAGGCAATCCACCATTACTGAGGCAATCCACCATTACCAAGGCAGTCCACCATTACAGAGACAGTCTGCCATTACTGAGGCAGACCACCATTACCAAGGCAGTTCTAACTATACCTCTATAAACAAAACTGCAAGGAAGTTCACACAGCAGCTGGGCAGAGCCCATGGCAGCTCAGCAACACCTCTGCTGGCAGACTGTGACTAGGCTACTTCCTCGCTGGGCAGGGCATCTCTGAAAAAAGGCAGCAGCATGTCAAGAACTTATAAATAAAACCCCACCTTCCCAGGACAGAGCACTGGGGAAAAAAAGGTGGTTATGAGTTCCGCTGCAGCTGACTTAAACGTACCTGCCCAGCAGCTCTGAACAGAAAAACAGAGTTTACAGCTCAGCACTTGAGCTCCTATAAGGGACAGACTGTCCCCTCAAGCAGCTCCCTGACCCCCATATATCCAAAGAGACACCTCATAAAGGAGAGCTTAGGCTGACATCTGGCAGGTATCCTTCTGGGACAAAGATAGCAGAAGAAGAAACTGGTAGCAATCCTTACTGTTCTGCAACCACCGCAGGTGATCCCCAGGCAAGCAGGGTCTGGAGTGGACCTCCAGGAGTCCTACAGCAGAGGGGCCTGACTGTTAGAAGGAAAATTAAAAAAACAAACAAATAACTACATCATCAACAAAAAGAACATCCACTCAGAGACCCCATCTGAAAGTCACTAACTACAAAGACTACCGGTAGATAAATCCACAAAGATGGGAAGAAACCAGTGCAAAAAGGATGAAACACCCAAAACCAGAATGCCTCTCCTCCTCCAAGGAATCACAACTCCTCACCAGCAACGGAACAAAGCTGGATGAAGAATGACTTTGATGAATTGACAGAAACAGGCTTCAGAAGGTGGGTAATAAAAAACTTCTCTGAACTAAAATACCATGTTCTAACCCAATGCAAAGAAACTAAGAATCTTTAAAAAAGAATTGATGAAATGTTAACAAGAATAAACAGCTTAGAGAAGAATATAAATGACTTGATGGAGCTGAAAAACACAACACAAGAACTTTATGAAGCATACACAAGTGTCAATAGCCAAATTGACCAAGCAGAAAAAAGGATATCAGAGACTGAAGATCGACTCAATAAACTGAGAAGGCAAGATTAGAGGAAAAAAGAGTAAAAAGAAATGAACAAAGCCTCCAATAAATATGGGATTATGTGAAAAGACCTAATCTATGTTTGACAGTTGTACCTGAATGTGATGGAGAGAATGAATCCAAGCTGGAAAACACTCTTCAGGATATTATCCAGGAGAACTTCCCCAACCTAGGAAGGCAGGCCAATATTCAAGTCCATGAAATAGAGAGAACACCACAAAGATATTCCTCAAGAAGATCAACCCTGAGGCACATAATTGTCAGATTCGCCAGGGTTGAAATGAAGGAAAAAATGCTAATGGCAGCCAGAGAGAAAGGTTGGGTTACTCACAAAGAGAAGCCCATCAGACTCACAGCAGATCTCTCAGCAGAAACCCAACAAGCCAGAAGAGAGTGAAGGCCAATATTCAACATTGTTAAAGAAAAGAACTTTCAACCTAGAATTTCATATCCTGCCAAACTAAGCTTCATAAGCGAAGGAGAAATAAATCCTTTAAGGACAAGCAATTTCTCAGAGATTTCATCAACACCAGGCCTGCCTTACAAGAGCTTCTGAAAGAAGCACTAAACATAGAAAGGAACAACCAGTATGAACTACTCCAAAAAGAGCATCAACACAATGAAGAAACTGTGTCAACTAATGGGCAAAACAACCAGCTAGCATCAAA
>CAUYQU010077372.1:0-25615 GCA_963574635.1 Cheracebus regulus
TCTGAGAGGAGTCTGCGCGACTTCTCCGGCCCCTCCTGTCCGGACCGCAGAACCTCACCCGGGAGCCTGAATAAATTCTCTTGCATTGGATTATTTTGGTGCTGGCCTCAGTTTCTTCGTTTTATCCTCGGAAACAGACCTTACACTCTAACTTTGGGGCTGATGCCTACCGAAGAGCGGGGAACGCGGGGAGGAATCAGAAGCAAGTCCAGCCTCCGCAGGCAGCTGCAACTCCCGGCGCTGGAGCATGGGCAGATGGAGGCCGAGCCCAAGGGCAGCTCCCGCCAAGTCTGCCGCCTTGAATCAGGACCCGGGAGGGGAACATCACACACCGGGGCCTGTCTGGGGGTAGGGGGTGGGAAGGGACGGCGTTAGGAGAAATACCTAATGTAGATGACGGATCGATGGGTGCAGCGAACCACCATGGTATGTGTATGCCTATGTAACAAGCCTGCACGCCCTGCACAGGAACCCCAGAGCTTAAAGTAGAATAAAACAACAACAACAAACCAACCCGAAGGATTTAATTCACACGAAATCCGCCTCACCTGAGGATGTGGCCCAGGCCGTGGACGTTCCCAGGATGGCCACTTGGTGGCGCCCGAGTCCTCTGATTGCGTGGAAGGTCCTGGGAAAAATCGGGCCAAATTGTACAGAAATAGTGGTGGAAATTGTTACCCAAGAAGTGCAGTCCATCCTGCTTTCATCTGCACTACGACGACCCAGGAGGACGGCAAGTGTTGTCCAAGACTTCGAAGGCCCGCCGAGTGGACCGAGTGGACCGAGTGGACCATGTGGGCCGTGTGGACCTGTGATGTGGCAAGGAAAATGGCTTCACACGGGCTAAATGTGATGCGGCAAGAAAAATGGCTTCTCAGGCTAACAGGCTACATAATAAGGGCAAACGGTTACTTAGGCTAACACCAGGTGCAGACATCAGCCATCATTTAAATGGAATTCAAAAACAAGCCGCTCAGGGTCGCACTAACCCTGCGAATTTCACTGTCTCTAACCGCTGACCTTGGCTTCTGTACAAACTGCTTGCTTTCTTGCAAAATCTGCTTGCAAAGATCCCCAGCCCCCCGGCCCCCGAAAATCCCCCAGCCCCGGAAGAAGTGTTTTTTAGTATAAAAGCCCAGCCACGGGTTGGAGAGACGTGAGTCCTCCGTGGTCGCCGGCAATAAAGACCCTGCAATTCGTCATACTTTTGTCTTGGTGCTGGTCTTCTTATCTCGCTAAAAATACAAGAGACCGAGCGGACCGAGTGGACCGTGTGGACAGAGTGGATGGAGTGGACCGAGTGGACCGAGTGGACTGTGTGGACCGAGTGGACCGTGTGGACTGTGTGGACAAGTGGACTGTGTGGACTGTGTGGACTTTTCCCAGGGAGTCCTTCAGTGGCTCCAGCTTTTGCTCTGAGCCGCCTGTGATGCCTGGACCAGCGCGCTCGGCAGCCTGAGGGTTGCAGTTAACCAGATTCTTTGGAGGCAGGCTTTGCTGTCACCGTGAGCCGCACGTTCACTGGGTCCAGTGAGCTGCCTGGCAAGGCACAGTGACCCTCACAGTACGGGCTGTGCACAGGGAGCCTGGCTCAGAGAGGCCGGGAGGCTGAGACGCACCTGGCTGCCTCCCGCCCACTGCACCTGGCCCTGGAGGAGAGTCCGCCGCAGGACGCTCAGACCCAGCAAGGGCCCGGGGTGCCTCCGTGGGGCTGCCTCTGAGGTCCCAAAGCGCACCCCTGGCCGTACATGGGGGATGCTCTCCTCATGAGGTGGGGACATTGGGTAGGGGCTCCTGGGGGTGCCCTGTGAGCCAGGCTCATTTGGAAACTCTGCCACAGCTCTGGCCTCCCTGTGTCCATGATGGTGCAGTGAAGAAAGGCAGCTTCACCCTCAACACAGGTGGACGTCATGACTGTGACAGCCAGCAGGCCGAAGGGGCGCTGGGGGCAAGAGGGATGGCGGACATAGGAGGGACCTCAGGTTCGGGCCTGACAGGCCCAGAGCACACGGGGGCCAGGTGGGTCTCAGCCTCCAGAGTGTTGCTGACTTGCCGATGAGGAGGGAGGGAGGGAGAGAACTGACCAGCACCCCTGCAAGGCGGGAGGTCTTAAAGGAGAATCTCACCTACCCCAGGTCCCGATCCCTTCCTGTGCCTTCCTGTGCACTGGGGTCCCGCATCCCTTCCAGTGCCTTTCGAGGGTGGCTGGCGCGTCCCAGTGCTGCGTCTCAGTGCTGTGCCCGCTGTCTCAGCAGAATTCTTTTCAGTTTGTTTATTTGTTTCCACTTGTTTTCAAAAAGGAGTTCTGGCCTGGGTTTTCAGGCCTGTTTGCTAAGGAAGAGCCGGTTTCTGGAGACCCGCCCAGGCCCGCCGCCGGGAGGGAAGCAGCTTCCACCGCCATGTTTGGGTGGAAACTCCCAAGGGCAGAACGTGCAGAACCTGGGGCACTTGACACCCGGCGCTTCTCCGACCCTCCGCCCGTGCAGCCAGTCTTGGGCCCTGGCTGCCTCCCAGGTGACCTTCATCTCTGCCCCACCAGCCTGGCCTTGATGAGTCATAGTGGGGTTCTCAGGGGGCCATGGGTGTCCCCAACACTGCCTGGGCCATGCCAGCTCCTACCCTTCACACCGGGGACACGGGCCAGTGGCTAGCCACGGCTCCTGAGCAGCTCTCATGTCTCAGGCAGGGTCGGTGGCAGTGTCGGCTGGGGACATCCATGTGACAGGGGAGGGTGGTTGGGGACTGTAGGGCTGGCCGCTCCTACTGGAGCTGGACTGGACTCGACCCGGCTCCGTCTGCTCAGAGCCTGCTTCCCCTCTGCCCTCTCGCTGTCCTCGGGGATTCACTGGGTGGAAGAGACAGGATCTGCAGGCACAGGCCAGGCTCGGGGCTCACACCTCTCATCCTGGCGATTTGGGAAGCCGAGGCAGGAGAACTGCTTGAGCCGAGGGGGTCCAAGGCCAGCCTGGGAAAAGTAGGGAGACCCCCATCTCTATGTAAAATTTTTTAGCATCTGACGCCACTGCTGTTTTTTATTTGGCAGAGGGAGGGGGAGGATGGAGTCTCACTCTGGCTGGAGTGCAGTGGCTCAGTCTTGGCTCACTGCAGCCTCTGGCTCCCAGGTTCAAGCAATTCTGCCTCAGCCTCCTGAGCAGCTGGGATTACAGGTGCACAACACCATGCCTGGCTAATTTTTGTATTTTTAGTAGAGACAGGGTTTTACCATGTTGGCCAAACTGGTCTCAAACTGCTGACCGCAAGTGATCTCCCCGCCTCGGCCTCCCAAAGTGCTGGGGCTCCCGGCATGAGCCGCTGCGCCCAGCTGCTGTTTGTTTTCAATGAACATGTGTTCTCTTCGGGCCATTAGGAAGCTGTTGTTCGGCAGCTCAGCTGGCAGCCTCACAGGGTCCTCGTGGAATGGCTCCCAACTGGCCTGGAAGGTGGCAGATGGGGTGGGCAGGAATAGCCCACAGCAGAGCAGTGGGGCTCCAGGGACAGGCTCTGCTCCCACCCCACAGGCAGGCATGGGCCAGGAGGACATGTCGGGTCTCTTCCTCCTCCACTGGGACCCAGGCCTGCAGAAGGCCCCTCACTACGCCGACAGGGGCCTGTAAAATGCAAACAGGGGCCAGCTGTATCTACCACCTGAGACCTCCACACCAGCTGAGGGTCCCAGCAGGGCTCAGAACCTGGGGCCCTCAGCCAGGCCTGCCTCCCGCGTTCCCCGCAGCCACAGACCCGAGGGCCCAGGGTGGGAGAAGATGCAGGGAGCCCCCGTCACCCGCTCAGCATCTCCCGTGGCCAAGCGACCACACCAAGCTGGCCAGCCCCGCTGGGGAGGGGATTCAGAGTCAGCAGCCCCCAAGGCCCAGGCCCAGAACCTGGCGTGAGAGAAAGTACACACCCTTCCCGTGCACAGCCAGCCCCCATCCCTGCTGCAGCCCAGGACCCTGGGGGGCAGAGGCTCCGCAGGCTGGCACAGGTTGGCACAGGCTGGCACAGGCTGGACAGCGGGCCCTGCTGTCTCCAGGTAGAGGGGCCGTGACGATCCATAGACTTGCTGTCACCAGGACTGTCACTGAGGATGGAGGTGTCCCCGTGTCTGTCTCATGTCAGGCGTCAAACTCCTGGAAAAGGCAGGCTGAAGGTCTCTGACTCCTGCACGTGAGAGGGCTCTGCTGGCCGCCCAGCCCATTCCCAGGTCTCCATCTTCCCACGCCTTCCTCCCCTTGGAGAGCCCAGGGCAGAATCCCTCCAGCCAACCACTTTCCCTGGGCTTCCCCACTGCCTATGGCTCCCCCAAGCCCCGAGCCCCCCAGGAAGGCCTTGATAACAGGGCTCAGGGCCACCCGTCTGAGCTGCTCCCCTGGAAGGTGGGACAGCAGCCCTCAGCTCCTCCTGGGCCACCGAAAGGCCGGCGACCCAGTCACACTCCTCAGAACAGCGCCAGCTCTAGCAGGCACGCCTCACAAGGAAGGCTGCTCTTGTTTTAGAAACACGAAACGTGAGTGAAGGAATTCTACCTGGGAGAAGACCCTGGAGGCTACACTGACCTCGAGAAGGGGCCGTTGCTCCCGGTGGGAGCCAGGTGGCTCAGATGGGGGGTTGGTGTGGGCTAGTTGTTGATGTAAATGTGACTTGGCGGGAAGGTTCTGGAAGGGGCAGTGAGGCAGGGCGGGGCAGGAATGAGGAGATGACACCACTTGGCCGTCAGGTATACAGAGCCTGGGACAGGTTCTGGGTGACGGAGGTAGCAAGCCAACGGACGAGGCGGGCAGGACCCCAAGGAAGGGACAGACATGGGAAGACGCTCCCATGAGTCTGCCCCAGGAGCCAAATGCTCCCCCGCACATGGGGTAGGAGAGACGGCAGCAGAGCTTCTGGGTTCCCAGGTCACCATCAGGTGTGACCCCAGAGCCAGCGGGCCGCCATCCTGCCCCTGCTCCTCCCACTCCCAGCACAGTGAGCCAGCTCTTCAGTGGCTTCCGCCGATGCCTAGCCAGCCAGCAGGGCTCCTTGGCTCAGGGGAGGGGTCCCTCCCTCGGAGAGAGCTTGGTGAGAGTAGAGCCTGTCCCCATCCTCAGAATCTCAGGCCAGCACCCGGTCACCAGGGAGGCTGGGAAGTAGGGAAGGTGGCCAGAGCCCGACATCACAGACCCGGGGCAGCAGCTGGGCCCTGGAAGGTCCAGAGGGAGCGCGAGGACCCCCAAGGCCGCCAAATGGCAGACTTCAGGTCGAGTGTGGCTGCTGGGGACTGGCACCCTGTACCCAGGAGAAGGAAGCAGGATGGCGGCTGCAGCTGCCGCCCTGCGCTAACCCTGCCCAGCCCTGCCCCTTCTGGAACCCACATGTGGAGCTAAGCCAGTGCGGCATGGGCCTCCCCAGGGCACAGGGAGTGTGGGCAGGATGCCGGATGCTGTATCGGCCCCGGGCCCCTTGACTCAGGCACGGCCAGCTCAGTGCTGGAGGGTGTGTGGGAGCCAGATTCAGTCAGCCACGGGCGGCAGCTGCTCCGTCTTCCAAGACATGGCAGGGGCCAAGTCCCCCAAGGCCCACCGGAGTCCCAATGCCTGTGGCCAGGCGTGGGGAATGGGACCTTCTCTTCTAGCCTGGCCATTACCAAGGCTGACTGGAGAGAGCTGCCTCACCCTGGCCTGCTGATGGAAGCCTCCAGAAAGACCCTGCATATCAGGCCAGGGCCCCCCAACCAGGGCTTTGGAGCCTCCCCGGCAGGCTAGGTGCCTTTCCTGCAAACCTCACCGGACCCTCAGCCAGGACCTTTGGCAGAGACCTGACTTTACAGTGAGGTTATGGGACCTTTGGCTGCGACATGACTTCACAGTAAGGTTATGGGACCTTTGGCCGAAACCTGACTTCACAGTGAGGTTATGGGGCACAGGTACTTGACTAAGCGCTTCCCTTTACTACCCGACTCCGTCCTCAGAGTGCCCGCACAGACCCTGTCACCCCTGCCCCTCTCCATCTTTGGAGACGAAACAGAAGCTCCTCGGGTTGAACTTGGGACTGCCCACATCCCATGTGGGTGGGGGCGTCACTCCTAGAGCTACCCTGCAGTGCCAGCCCAGAGTAGCCCCCAGTGTCCACCTAAGAACCCGGAGGCCAAGCCAGTGGTCACCCTGAGACCAGCTGTAGTCCCCACACCAGACCCCAGACTCCCTGAAAGCCGGGACCTGTAGGGGCCAGGCAGCCTCTCCTTAGCCCCAGGCAGCGCCAAGCAGGAAGAAGGAGGCGGGGGGTGGGGTGATTACAGAGGCAGGTGCCACTTTTGAGGGCTGGCAGGCATCTGAGTGGCTGCAGCAGTGGGGGAAGAAGGGGGGAAGGGACCAGAACACAGGGGCTTTGTGGTTTGGAGGTCTGCACTCAATCTAGATGGCAAAGGAGGACCCAGGATGGCCGAGCAGGGTGCATGCTCCACAGCATGCCCATGCTGGCCTCTGGACATGGGTGGGCAGGAGGATGGGGCGGGAGAGAAGCTCATGGCCTGGCCTGGAGCAGCTCCAGAGTGAAGAGTAGGGGCTGGAGGGGGCTGGAGGGAGACGTTTGCAGTAAGCAGGAAAAAGGGGCGGACGCCTGGAGAGAGCTCGGTGCCCGGTGTGTGCCGAGTGCTCTCCCAGGGCTGGTCTGCGTCACCCCCTCCACCCTCCCCACACCCAGGCAGGGCCCACCATGAGCAAATGTGAAGGGGGTTCGAGGGATCCTGGCAATCGTGGCTCCAGCAGCCAGTGGGCCTGGGGAGGAGGGGCCGCAGCCCGAGGGAGCCCACGTCCTCCCTCCCAGACTCTGGTTAAACCGCCCCGACAGCCACCCCACGCCCGGCCCAAACCACATCTTTGCATCACTTTAGACACCAGGAGGCAGGGAGGCGGTGTGGAGGCGGCGGCGTCATTCCTGGGGTAGCCGTTGCGGAACTTTTAGGTGCCAGGTGGGACAGTGAGGGGCCGGCAGCACAGGGGAGGGAGCTGGCTTTGGGCGCTCTCGCTTCCGCTGGGTCATGGCTCTGGAGACAGCGCTGCTCCTGCTGCTGGCCCTCGGCCTGGGCCTGGCAGGTGCCCAGAAGGCTCTGGAAGAAGTCCCGCTACAGCGGGGCTTTGATGCGCACAAGGTGAGTGTCATGGGTCCAGCCCCTAGGCTTAGGCCTGGAACAAGGGCTTGGGTGGACACGAGTGTCATGTTGAGGAGGTGCAGGGGGTGGGCAGGGGGCAGGCGGGAGGGGGAGGGTGTTAGGGCCCTGCCTGTCCCTGCAGGCACTCTGGAGGGTGAGCTGCACCTGGGCCTGGGGCCACCCCAGGCAGGAGGAGGCTCTGTCGTCCTGCACAGCCGGCACCTGAGGCCGCTGATGAACTTCGGGTCCATGACTCTCTCCGGGCTGTGGAAGCCGGGGCTCCACAGCAGCTGTGGGAGAAGGCTGCAGGGTGGAGGCTGGAGGGACAGAGTGCTCAGATGCTGGGCACAGGCAGGGAGCAGGGTCCTGGGGAGCAGGAGAGGGGCTCACCCCGGGGACACGAAGAAGCCAGCCCCAGGGGAGCAGGGTCCTGGGGAGCAGGGTCCTGGGGAGCAGAAGAGGGACTCACCCCGGGGACACGAAGAAGCCAGCCTCGGTGCAGGGAGGGTCCCAGGTCCACCTCCCCCTGCAGCCCCTGGGGTCCTGGTGCTGCTGGGGGGAGTTCAGGGATAGAGGGACACCTGGCACCACACCAGACCCTCCCCTCCCCCCTCCCTGACCAGGGGAACAGAGCTTGGACCAGGCAGGGGTGGGGGTGCAGGGCTGAGGGAAGTGGGGAAGGGGATTGGGCAGGGACCAGAGAGAGGGGGCTGGAGGTGGCTCCTCCCAGGAAGGAAGCACAGCTCATCCTCCACCTGGACCCACAGATGGGCATTTGCCAATATAGACTGGGAAGGGGGAACATTTGCCATCACAGGCCCTGGGAGGGGCACGACTACCTGCTGACCAATGCTTAGTGCCAAAGCTGGGGCCGGAGAGCCCAGAGGGTGGCCTGCCAGTGCCACACAGCCAGGCACTAGCTGGCCTCTCCCCCCACCCTGCCCTCACCCCTGCAGGTGGAAGGGGTGTCACACAGCCGGGCACTAGCTGGCCTGAGAGTCCAGCGGATGTCCTCCTGGTGCCACATAGCCAGGCACTGGCTGACCTCCCCCACCCCAGCCCCTATCCCTGCGGGTGGAGGGGGTGCCACACACACGGGCACTAGCTGGCCTCCCCCACCACAGCCCACACCCCTGCAGGTGGAGGGGCACTGGCTCACCCTGCAGTTGGCAGCCAGCCGCGCAGACCTGGTCTCCCTAGGCGACCCCCTGAGGCTTGCCCTGTACTCCATCCGGACCAGTGACCGTGGGGATGTGAACTTTGTGCTGTTCTGGAAGTAAGCGTGCCTCCTGCCACCCCTCTCAGGTGCTTATTCTCAGACCCAGGGACCCCCAAGGAACAGTGACAGTGTTCAGAGCCAGAGGGACACATCATACCGAGCTAAGGCCCAAGACCAGGCTCTGAGAGGGGTAAGCTTGGAAGCTGCCAGAGGCAGGGGCAGGAAACACACAACCCGGCCCCAGAGGCCACATCCAGTCCCAGTAGATGAGCCCGCGGGGCCACAGGCCGCCTATGTTCCAGCTGTGAAGGAAGCCCAAAGCTGGCATTTTAAACATGTGATCTCCGGTGTTTGAAAGTTGCCTACTGATTCCCAACAACCCTCTCTGAAGGACCACAGCCACCCCTGCCCACGCCCCTTTCACCCTGATGTAAGCCAGGGAATCCTGAGGACAGCTGTCCTGTCAGCAAAAGAAAATCCACCCTGGGACAAGCTACACTGAGGCAGTGACGCCTGCAACAAGCTTGTGTGATTCCACCTGCACCCACAGCCCTGAAGGCAGTTAGAGCCACTACCTAGCAGACGCTCGGTCACAGACACACCTCGAGGCAGCCTGCAGAGTCCCAGGGGTTGGTGGGCACCAACCCCAAATGAGAAACTGAAGACCCCAGAGCCAGGGGCGTGGGGGTGAGGGGGTCTCTGTGTACAGAGCCAGAGCAAGTGGGAACAGGCAGGACAGGCAGGGTCCCAGCCCCCAAGGCCTGGAGCTCAGAGCAAAGGCCAGACTGGGCCAGTACATTCTGGTAGGTTTGGTGTCATCCCAGGAATGGGGAGGCTCCACTTCCTCACTCCCGCCCCACCCCAGCACCCCGGCATCGCCTCCTCCTGGCTGCATGACCCTGGCACCTGTGCCAGTACAAGGCTGCCCCTGAGCCTAGGGAGCTGATGCCCTGGGGAGAACAGCAGGGCTCTCAGCTGGTGGCAGCCCCAGTGTCCCCTGGTGGAGAGCCTTGAGAGGTTACCCCGTCCTGGGACAGGTCAACAGGACACAGTTGGGGGTTGACCAGGCCCTGGTTCCCTTCTCTCCTCCCAGGGGAGAAGGGGTGTGTCAAGAAAAAAGCATCACCGTCCATCCCACCCAGCTGCAAGGCCAGTACCAAGGCTCCTGTGAGTGCCCCTGTCCGGGATCCGGGCTGGGCTGAGTGGGGAGGGGTGAGCGAGGGACACTGGGACGCCCAGTCCTGGCCACCACACTCAGGAGTGGCTGTCAGCTTTGGGGGACAGCGGGTGCTGGAAGGAGCCTGTGCGCCCTCTTGGTGGCACTGCACTGTCCACAGGGCATGGGGGTCTGGGGCCCGGGGCACGGAGGAGAGGGGCATCACACATCACCCGGCCCGGGGTCTCCACAGTTGAGGGGAGCAGCATGCATGTCCGCTTCGTCAGCACTGACTACAGCAACCTCATCCTTTACGTGTGCTTTGAGGATGACGAGGTCACCAGCCTGTGGGTGCTGCTGGGTAGGTGGCCAGCTCTCCCTGGCACTGGCTAGTGCGGTGCTGGATCCCCCGACAGGAGGGAGGGGCTGCCGGACACTCCCAGGTCTGCGTGGAGGCTTGCATGTCCGGGAGGGGTCTTCTAGGCAGGGTGTTCCGAGGGTGCAGGCAGCCTCGGGCGGAACTGGGGCTGAGCGCTTCCTCCGACACGCGCCCCTCCCTCGAGGAGGGCATCCCCACGCAGGATGTGCACCGCAGGTCCACTCTGAGCCAGGCGTCCCCACGCAGGACATGCACCGCGGGTCTGCTCCGAGCCAGGCACTGCTCTGGCCACTGCACTGGGAGCTTGAATTGTCAGTGGGTGAAACTGAGAACACGCCTTCCCTGTCTTCCTCCTTATCAAGCAATGTCTTGGGTTGCTGTGCGGCTCCTGAAAGTCAAAGCGCCATGGGAGAAGGGCTGGGAGGGCACAGGGGATGGAGTGGGGGACATCGAGGGGCGGCAGTGTCCTGAGGTGGAGGGTGGGGATAGACGGGGCTGGGGCATTTCAGGGCAGACTATCACCTGGAGCCTGAGCCCAGAATGGGGTGGGGAGTGAGCGGCAGCCACTGAGAGGCCCCAGGGCTGAGAAAGTCAGGGAGGTGGGAGGGGTGGCACCAGGCCGGAACTCGGGACCCTCTGGGGGTCTCCACTGAGGTGGGCCAGGCCTGACTCCCTCCTTCCAGGGGCACTTTGCCTGCTCAGCACAGACCGTGTGTTACAGGAGACAAGGTTGGGGCTGTTGCAGTCAGAGCTGGCCGGGCCTGGGAGGTCGCAGGGGAGGTGTCCAGCAAGCTCCCTGCCTGTGTCATGGTGACTCATGGCTGATGCCCAGGGCCTCTGCCTCCCTGTTGTTCTCCGCAGAGGAGGAGGGCAGGAAGGACAGAGTCTCCAGTCCTCAGCTGCTCACTGTCAGCCCCTCTGATTCCAGCAAGAAGAATGCTGGAGGACCCCGCATGGCTGGGAAGATACCTGGAGTATGTGGAGAAATTCCACCTGCAGAAAGCCCCGGTCTTCAACATAGACGGTGAGCACTGCCCCCAGCCACGTCCTGGAGCAGGACGGGAGGAGGGCGAGATGGTCTGGGGCCTCGTCTTCCCAGCCAGCACCATGAGGTTGAAGCCAATCCCCACGCCCCTAATGGCCAGGCCTGTGCCGGCTGCTGCAGGAGCTACTGGAGCTCACCAGCCCCATGTGACACAATGACATAGGCCCAGTGCCATCTCCACTCTACAGATGTGGCTCAGAGACGTTCAGTAGCAAGGCCAAGTTGCACAGCCAGGAGAAGCTGGAAGGCATCCAGATCTCCTGCCTCCTGAACCAAGCGCCCAGCCAGCTTCTCCGCTCTGCTGCCTCCCAGCGCATCATTCAGTCAATCAACAAACATATGGGCCAGGCCTGTTCTGGGAGTCTGGGATTCACTTAGAACAAGACACACACATCATCCAGCCCCAGTGCAGGTTACATTGTTGCAAGCATTGTAATTACCTGATTTGTTAGAGACAAGGGCTGCAGGCGTGTAGTGGGGAGCCTGGCCAGGCTGTGTGAGCACCGGCAGCCAGGATGGGCGTCCCTGAGATGAGATGGAGGAGGAAGGCTGCCTGGAAGAGGAGTCATGCAGCTGGAAGAAGAGTCATGCTGCTGGAAGAGGAGTCATGCAGCTGGAAGAGGAGCCGAGCAGAGGAGGGCAGAGATGAGCTCCAAGGCAACTGGGGCAGTGGTGTGGGGCCTGTGGTCCCCTGAGGGGACTGGATTTCCACAGAGCACAGGGCCCTGGCAGGACAGCCAACATGGGGAGACAGAAGGCCAGGTGATGCCAGTGAGGGACAGCTGTTTTGTGCTATGTGATCGATTGATTGATTTCAGAATGAATGAGTGAAGTCCTCAGAATCACCACCGTTTTCTCTTCTGCTCCACAGGCCCCTGTGCCCCACCCCGAGCCTAGGTCAGGCGGCTCTGGAGTCTTCCTGCCTGGACCCCTTATCCCTCTGTTGCCCTCAGCCTGCCTTCCACCCCTCCTTCACCTTGGCTTGTGGCCTGGACTGCCCAGGTGCCCCCAGGAAGCCCTTTGGCATCTCAGGGACCCAAGGAAGCTCCCCAGCCTGGAGCCCAATGCTGCCTCTCCCCTGCTGGGAAGTCCTCTTCCTTCTGTGAGTCTCCAGGTCCTGCCAACCACCTGCCAACCAACAGCCAAGGGCCAGCAGCGTGCCCCAGCCCGGCCTGTGGGCTTGGAGCATACCAAGGGTGGCAAGGAGGGGGCGCATGGCCCCTGAGCTCCTGCCCACAGAGCCCAGATGCCTCCAAAACATCCACAATGAGTGGAGCCCTGGGGTCCCAGGCACCTCTGGTGCATGCCCTGAGGGCTGCTGGGGTCACCCTCAAGTGTCCTTCAGGAATATGACCCCATAGAGGCTGTTCTCAAACTCCATCTCCCCTCCACTGTGACCCACCCCACCTGTGTCTGCTGGGGGCCCTCTAGCAAGGCGGCCTACCCGCTCCGTGAGCAAATGCCTGTGTCCCCACCGAGGTCCAAGAGCCCTGAGTGAGCCCAGCTCCAGACCCTGCTCCCCATAGGAGCCCGACAGGGCTGCCAGACAAACACAGACGGCTGTACCTGTGCAGCAGGTGAGACCGGCCCATGCCCACTCCTCGGAGCCCAGGATTCCAAAGGGTGGCCCCTGCTTCTGCTCCCAGTGAGCCAGGGCCGCCCATGGGCAGGGCAGGCTCTGAGGAAATTGGGTCAAGGACACAACACTTGTCGTCTGGAACTCCCAAGACAGGTATGGCCAGAAGCCATCCCGGGAAACACCTCCAGCGAGGCCTTCTCCCCCTTCTCCCCACAATGGAATGAAACCCGGAGCTGGTGCCGGAGCTGCTGGCAAAGCCCTACAGTTCTCCTGCACACCAGCAAGCCCGGCTGGAGAAACAGAAGGAAAAATGACCATCACAAACCACACAGCACACGTCTAACAAGGGGCTTATGGAATCTGTAAGATCATAAAAAAATCACCTTTTCTGGGGCATTAAAGTGACCGGAATAAACATCGACGTGAGAGCTCTGTGTATCTCTCAACATTGTAGAGTTAATAACCTCCTGTACACTTCATAATTCAATAAGCTCACCTGTACACTTCAGCAATTCAGTTAATCTTCCAGTGGGATTGTCCCCCAAACTGCAGATCTGAATCTACAATTCACATGAAGGAATAAAAGTTTGGGAATAATTTTAAAGGAAGAGTCAGGCAGATGAATGTACCACCCCACCCTGATGTAAAATGACAGCGTGAGAAGCGTGTGGAGTGTTAGCTCAGGGCAGAAGAGCAGTAGTGAGACTGGGCGTCAGGTCAAGAAATGAACATGGTTATACACGACAGCTTCATAGACGGTGCAAATGGCCGTCCTAAAAAAGCATTATTTATTCAATAAATAGCATTCAGGAAAATGGGCAAGACAGATGGAGGAAATCAGATTAGATCTCTCACCCTACACATTGTCTTAAAATTAGTCCCTGATCAACTCTGAATAAAAGGAAGCCTGGAAACTTTTTTTTTTTTTAAGACGGGGTTTCACCTTGTAGGTCAGGCTGTTCTTGAACTCCTGACCTCAGGTGATCCTCCTGCCTTGGCCTCCAAAGTGCTTGGATAACAGGCGTGAGCTGCCACACCCGGCCAAGCCTGGAAACTTCTATACTCTCTACCACTCCAGGATGGCGTACCTACACAGCCGGCGTAAACGCCAGGGGAAGGGATGGCAGCCATGAGAGCTTTAAACTCAGGCACATCAAAGACATCACCAACGCAATTAACATGGAAACAACAATCTGAAATTAACATTTGCAGCAAATGTGACGAAGGGTTCATATCGCATATGTAAATGCATGTCAATCAAAACTCCTTGAAGGGCCAGCGTGGTGGCTCATGCCTGCAATCCCATCACTATATTGCTGTGGAAGGCTGGGGCCAGACTATGGCTTGAGCCCAGGAGTTTGAGGCTACAGTGAGCCACAATCACACCACTGCACTCCAGCTTGGGCTGAGCAGAGTGAGATCCCGTCTCTTAAAAAAAAAAAAAAAAAAACCCACTGAGCAGAAGATAGAAAAATAGAAAAAGGCTATTCACACAGATCAAAAGGCTGATGAAAAAAAGCCTTGACTTCATAAGTAATCAAATAAAAACAAAGAGAGGCTATTTAGCTTTGCTCATCAAATTGGCAAAATTAAACTTCTTTTAGAAATCTATTTAGCACCCTGTGAGGGAGGCACACACTGGCTGGTGGAAACAGACATTGGCTTTTCTGGGCGACCTAGTTTCTAAGTCGTCTAAGCAGGCTTGCCCCAGACCTGGAAATTCTAAACATTAACAAGCTTACCTGTTGTTCTGCCATGCAAATCAAGAAATTTACAACAATTTAATATTGATTCCAGAATTTTTTTGGAGGGGACAGAGTTTCGCTCTTGTTGCCCAGGCTGGAGTGCAGTGGCATGATCTCAGCTCACTGCAACCTCTACCTCCCAGGTCCAAGCGATTCTCCTGCCTCAGCCACCACGTCCAGTTAATGTTTTGTATTTTTAGTAGAGACCGGGTTTCACCATGTTGGTCTTGAACTCCTGACCTCAGGTGATCTGCCCACCTCATCCTCCCAAAGTTCTGGGATTACAGGCATGAGCCATTGTGCCTGGTTGATTTCATAATTTTTAAAGATAAAATGTCAGAAGCCTTCTCAGTCAGTCTTCTAGCCTTATCTATAAATTGGCAAGAAAAAAAAGTTTTGATTGGTTCAGTACACCCCACCCTTTCCAGATCTGGCTGAAGTAATTATGAATACTCTCTATATAGGGTTTGCGGCTAATGTAATATCTATTTTCACTCTTTTGAATCTTTCATAGATTTTTTTTAAAAATTGAGAGCTACTCTGTGAAATGCAAGAATAAATGAGTCACTGAAAAGATCACCTTCTTTTAGTCAAAGGAGACAACAGTGAAAAAGTGATAGGGTGAGCTAAATCCTGACAGACAGGTTCTTTAAGATGGTCCCTGTCATGAACTGGGCATGAGGGGAGGCTGGGTGATATAACGGAAGGACCCTGGGGTGGTAGTTCCAGGTCTAATTCTGAACTCAGGAAGGCTTTTCTCGGCCTCCATCTTTGTTGGAAACAGATGCTCGGTGCTGCAAAGAAAAGTCAGCACTGAGACAAAGGACCTTTCAGCAAGGCAATTTTTACTTCCTGGACTGCAGGAAGGGCACCCTTGCTAGCTAGCCATCTTGCCAGAGAGTACAATGAACAAAGGAAAGCAGACATATTTATTCCTTACATATCTGGGGTCATCCTTACTTCTGTGTCTGATCTCCGTTGGCTGGAGCCAGACCTCACAATCTAAGCTAATATCTGATTGGCTAACAACTTAAAACTTTTCTAAGCAGGTAAAAGCAATGGAGAGCTGGGACATGCCTGTGAGCACGTCCAGCACAGATATCTTGGTTAAAGTACAAGGACCTAGAATGTATCACGTGCCTGTAAGCATGGCATGTCTAACAGCTACATAGGATACGGCTTCACAAAGAGTTATTAGCACACTTATGATTTATTCGTTAACAAGAAAGGAAACTTTAAAGAGGAACTTTTTTACTTCCCACAGTCTTCCATCCCAGGAAGCGGTGACCAGCGCTCCTTGCAATCGAGTGTTTGAGCTGCCATTATTTTGGGGACACTCACTGGATCTGTTTGCTCAGGCAACCATTAGCAGAGTATGATGGACTGGGCTGGGCAGCCTCAGCAACAGCAATGTGCATCCTCAGAGTCCAGGAGGCTGGAAGTTCAAGATCAAGGTGCTGCAGGGCTGGCTCCTCCCGAGGCCTCAATCCTCAGCCTGCAGACGCCTCTTCTCCCTGTGTCCTCACGGTCGCCCCTCTGTGTGTCTGTGTCCTCACCTCTTCTTATAAGGACGCCAGACAGTCCTGTGGGATTAGGACCCACCTTAATGCCTCATTTTACCTTAATGACCTCTTTAACAGCCCTCTCTCCGGACACAGTCTCATTCTGAGGTACGGAGTTAGGACTTCAGTGAGACCTCGATCACGTTGGGGTCACCACCTGAGACATCAGTCTCCACCTGCGGAGGTATGTCCTGCAGACCCTGACTCGATGACGGATGAATGAATGCACTCACACGCACTAATCTGAGTGGGCTAGGGATGGTTGTCGGCTGCTTTCGGAGGGCAAGCGCAGCCAGCCAACCATAACTCCCTGTGACGCCTCACATTGATTCAGGATAGATTTAATAACAGAGGTTCTAAGTCAGCATGCTTGTGGGTAATTAACACAGTTAAAAGAGTGGTTTTATGAATGATAAAAGCTTTAGATACCAGGACCCAGAGTAAACACCATTAACGGGTAATTCCCCTTTGACCTCCCCCTGAGAGGACCATCCAGCACAAAGTTTACAGGAGCAAACGAATTAGAGCAGAGACAAAGGAATGTGGGGTAAACAGACTTAACTGGGGAAGCTTTCATTGTCCCTAATCTTTTACCCTATGACTTAAAGTTCTAATGTAATGAACTGGGTGCCTTCAGCCCATTCCATTAAAACCTTTCGGCCTTCCAAAAGGTTTGAGACTATATAATCTTCTAACTTTCCCTGATACTTCTCTAATATTTCACCAGCCACCCCGAGTGAACCCCAACACTTCAGCATAGTCATGGGGTGGGACGTGAGTCCCACCATAACACTTGCCAAAGCTGTTCACAGCTGCAACTGCTCGAGGAGTTAGGAGCACTCTCCCTCTGTGGCCACACAAAGCGTCTCGTGGAGGCGCCCGCTCCCCGCCCACCACAGAGCTCAGGTGAGCATCTTCCTCGTCACTTTCAGCACTCTGAATATGCACTCTTAGCACACGGCCTCAACCCCCTGCCAGACTGCGGTCTGCCAGGGACACAGCACATGTGTTCCAAACTCTTTTCTATCCCTGTCTGCATCTGGCAGAGTGCCTTTACCACTGAGCTCAATAAATGTCTTTTTTTAAAAAAAAAATAAAAGACCTACAGCTTTCTAACAGAACGAATTGAATATCTTGCTTTGAAGTCATAAAAGTGAGATGTGGCTTTGAACAGATTCCTCTAGCTCACCTGTGCTGAATCACACACTGGACAGCCTGAGACAGCAGGAAGGTCGACCACAAGCCACATGTATCCCAGTGCAGAAAAACACAACGAATGCTTAACAAGTGGCCTGGAACTTATCTCTTTCCTTTGCATGTACAACTTTTCCATTTTGTGCATGTTTTTTTCTGAACTAGAGTCTTTCTCCATTAAAAGAAAATTCATTCTATGTCAAAAGTATTTCTGCATTATCTATAAATACATAGATAATAATATTACTGTGTATTAACATTAAGTAATGAGCCTTTTATTCTTTATTCTATATTAGCCAAATAAGACGGCTCAAAATGGCAAGAAGAAACATTTATTTTGGAAGGATGTAAATGTTTATGTATCTAAAAAATGGAAGGTTTAAAGAAGTCCCATATTTATAGGAAATTGCTGCGATTCATTTATTCGTCATAAACCTAATGGCGTAATCATAATTTCCTGTGGGAATCATGCGCCACCTTCATGTACTGGATCTGCGGAGGAGGAGAAAATGCAAGATCCCAGCTGTATTCTAGTGATAACAGCTTGGAGGGTTTATTTAGGTAAAAATACTTGTCGAGGTGCTTTTCATAGGTGCTATGGAGTCCATTTTTGATGTCATGGATAACTCCATTCAGATAGTTTTCGATGAAATCTAAAATATTATGGGGCGTGCCACCAACCATCAAGTTGCCATAATAGAAATCCCCCTGTTCAAACGAGATGCAAGCTGCTGAAGCCGGCCTCCTCTCATAAGGGAAGTTCTTGGTGTTCCTGAAATACCACCAGGCGTGGAGCTGGGCCACCATCGGGCCCAGGGTCTCCACCCCGAACTCACTCTGGAAGACTTGGTTGGCAGCCATGCTGAAGAGAAAGTCCACCTCGTCCTGGATGTGACTGACGATGTGTTCACCCAGGCTCTTCATGGGTGCCAGGGGGCTGTCGGGCCACCCCCTTCTGGTGCCCACTTTAAACACTTTGAATGTTCGAAGAGGACTGGGCTCTATGTGGGGCAGCTTGAAGAAGGCGTCCGCCATGACATAGAAGATCACTTGGTAGCCTGTCATGAAGTGTTTATTTGTGGAGTATAAGAATGGCCTCAGGTTCTCCTCTGCAAACCTAGGAAACACATACCGGGGAAGATACTTACTTTTCTTTCCTTCTTTCTTTGTTTCTGAGATGGAGTCTTACTCTGATGCCCTGGCTAGAGTGCAGTGGTGCAATCTCGGCTCACTGTAACCTCCACCTCCCGGGTTCAAGTGATTCTCCTGCCTCAGCCTCCCCAGTAGCTGGAATTACAGGCACCACCACCCCTGACCATGCCCAGCTAATATTTTTGTCTTTTTAGGAGAGACGGGGTTTTGCCATGTTGGCCAGGCTGGTCTCGAACTCCTGACCTCAGGTGATCCATCCACCTTGGCCTCCCAGAGTGCTGGAATTACGGGCGTGAGCCACCGTGCGTGGCCAACACTTACTTTTCTAAATATGATCAGGAGAAGAGATGACTGAATGCACTGTCTAACATGGGTGTTTCTGACGCTAAGGAACTTGGGATGTGTAAGCATGGAGGAGCTGGACCCACAGCTTCAGCTGAGTCTGTGAGTGGGAAGGAATATCCTGACCCGAAGGGCGTGAAAAAGGCCACCATGTTTTGGAATGACTGTTGTGAAGAAAAGGAGCAAGAGCTAAATGGGTATTAGTCAAAAGATTCCCACTGGTGTTAAGGACTCAGCCATCGACAGAGAAACCCAGCACACCTTTTGTACAGGACAGCCCAAAATGGAAGGAAATTATGTATAGAGTAGTCCATTTCCAAGACAAAGGGCCTTAAATCAGCTTAGTTCAGCAAATGACAAAAGAAACAGGATATCCTAGGCCCCTGCTTGAATCGCCAAGTCCCACTTGTCACCCTCCACCCCCAGTGAGTTGCCTTCACCTGAACTGAAGAAGTTTAGTCTAAACTGAAAGTTTACTAGCCTGCAAAACAGCTCGCTTTGCCTGTACTCATCAGTCAGCCTGCCCAGCTACTTAGGTCAAAGTCAAATACCTGAAGAGCCCCTGAGCTGACCGGGATTGCAATCCATTGTGGGCTACAGCAAAATGCAGCAGGACAACCCTAAAAAGAACACCTGAAGCCCCCACCCAATCAACAGGTGATGTCTGGGAAGACTGTGACCCCATAGTACCCAGCCTGTGAGGAACCGGGGGAGGGACCTGCGCACTAGGGGAGAAACTGCTTCTTGAAACTGTGCTGGGCGTGCCTGCCCAATAGACACCCGATCTTCCAAGACTATCATTAAAGGTCTCACTTTCTCTGTTCTCCAGGTTTCTGAGTTCATTCTTTGGGTTTGGACAGCTAAATTTCTTTCTCACAGAAATCATGGCTACTGTTATCATTATCTTTGGAGGTCAAAAGTCCATGAATGCTGATCCACATTTTCCCAAAATAAAAAAGGCCGCAGGTGAGTGGCACCTACTTGCCAGTAGCAAAGACAGCCAGGCCCATGGTGATACTCCGCCGTCTATAATGTTTTTCCAGAACCCGCCTATCGAAAGTCCCCTCCCATAGGACGGGAGTGAGCCAGTCCGTTTTCGTTATGACATCGGGGCGTTTTCTGTGGAACAAGAGGCGGGTTAAACAGGGACTGCTTTACCAGCGCAGCAGCAGCAGGTGTGAGCAAATGGCTAATGCTTAGAGAGCACGGACTGTGCGCCTGGCGCCATGTTTGAGGGTGTTATCCCATTTATCCTTGCAACACCCGATGCAGTGAGCACCACCACCCCTGATCTCCACGACCGCTGATCTCCACCACTGCTGATCCCCACCACCCCTGATCCCCACCACCCCCGATCCCCACCACCCCAATCTCCACCACCGCTGATCCCCACCACCCCGATCTCCACCACCACTGATCCCCACCACCCCCGATCTCTGATGTAAGGCCGATAGCCTCGCTGGGAGCCAGATGAGCAGCACACACCCCCTCCACACCTGCTAACACTATTATCAGCAGGCCGACATTTGTGTTGTCAGGCCGGGCATCCTACTTAGCACCTGCCTCCTCCATGTGGGCTCCCCACACCCACTGCTACATTCCAACCCCAGCCCCACACTCAGCGCTAAATCATGTTCTCAGACCTGCCAAAATTCAAAAATCCCGCCAAGGGCCTGACCAATGGCAGTTCGCCAAGTCCGGGTCCAGTCTCTCTATGACCAATGCAGTTGCCTATGGTTTGTTTCCCCACTGACCAATCTATTGCCCTCACTCCCTATAAAACCCCATGCCCAGAACGGCTGGGCGTGACTTCTCTGGCCCCTCTTCCTCGGACCATAGAACCTCACCCGGGAGCTGAATAAACTGGAATTTGACTTTTCTGATATTGGTCTCAGTTTTCTCACTTTGATTTCGACAGTACACCTTACATCTTCCACCCCCGATCCCCACCACCCCAATCCCCACCACCCCCGATCCCCACCACCCCTGATCTCCACGTGGAGAACCAGAGGCACACATGGTTGAGTAAGTTGCCTGACACCACACGGTTAACACTTGGGGGTTAGGATGCCACACCCAGCCAACCTGGCTCCTGGGTTTGTGTGTTCCTCCCCCAATCACCTTCCTTTGAGCCCAGGAACTGCCTTTTCTGAGCTCTGCAGCTCAAAATTAGGCAGCCTGAAGTCAGAACACTCTCCCATCACTGGCTGAAGCCAGGGTGGGAGGCAGGAGACCGCCTCCCTTACACAATGCCTTTATTTCTCCCTGCTTCTCTGCTTTCTTTCTCTCTCTCTCTCCCCTTTTCCTGTTTCTACAAAAAAAAAAAAAAAACTTCAAACAATACAATTACAGAAATGCAAATTGAATTGAGATGTTTTAACTAGCAGCTTTGCCAAACGTAAAAAAGCTGGCAACACTTTAGTTTACCTACTGTAGACAAGAAGATAAAATGGTGCCGATTAAAAGGAAATTTAGCCATTTTACATTTATGTCAAAAATTTGAAATGTCTGCATTATCTGGCCTGATAACTTCATTTGAGAAATTGATCTCACATAGGAAGTCACACATCTGTGTAAGAAAAAAACAAAAAAGGTTACATTTAGTCACCAGCACTTTGCCTACAGTAGCCCCCAAATGGTAAATAACCCCAAACCCATAGGGAATTGATTTAATAAACTAAGGAGCACAACACAAAGTTGAACACTACACACTTTCCAAAGGTCGGGGCTGCCCCTGAGTGCTGTCCCCAAAGTTGAGCGGCATCTTCAGCGGCATTTTCAAGCTGTTTCCAAAGAGACTCTCTCACTCCCTAAACCAGGAAAGCGACGGCAGGTCGAGGGCATCCCCTTTTTCGTCACCTCCATGATTGCCTGGTTCTCAGCAGACCCTGGTTTGTTTACAGGAGCCTCCAGAAGGAAACCCCAGTTCTGGAAACCTCCCAGGAGAGCTGGATTTGCTGATTGTGGAAGAAAAGCCTGTTTCTTCAAACGAAGATATGCTGTTTGTGTGTGCACGTAAAAAGACATTTTTGTTCTTACCTAGGTTGAAACCAGTCTGAGAGCTGACGCTCTTCTACTCGGCAATCCCTGGGTACAGAGGGAAAATCGAATGATTACAAGGAGTCTGATCCATGTTTACTGAGCCTGCAATGCAGGCCTTGTTTGGCTTTTCATCAGCATGCGTCAACCCACATCGGATCAGGGGAAGCCACCTGGAGAAGAGAGACCTCAGCTGGGTGGGGAAGGGGGTGAGCTGGTCTAGGAAGGAGGTCTAGGTAAAGGAGGTCATGGCCAAAGGCAGAATGTCAGGAAAGAATATGGGTGTTGGGAGGAAGGTATTTTTTTAAAAAAAGGAAATGAACAGATAAACTAAGAGAATGTATATTCAGACAAAAACATAGATTTCATTAATTTATTTACCAAACATAAGTGGCTTTCCTACAGGTTGTAAAGAGGTGGGGAGGAGTTTGTCTTTGATTCTCTTTGCATTTATTATGTTATTTATTTATCTTAAGAGCTGTGTTCTCATTTTCATGATCACAGCTCACTGTAGCCTCAAACCCCTGAGCTCAAGCCACCCTCCCACCTCAACCTGCATAGTAGCTGGGACCACAGGCACAAGCTGCCTCCATTTGCACTTCAACACTGCATTCATCTAGAGTGTAATTGTGCTTTTACGCTAATTATTCAATTAGCAAGCTTGTTAGGCAACCTCTGCCTCATAACCCCAGGAGGAATTTTTTTTTTTTTTTTTTTTTTTTTAGACAGGCTCTCTGTCACCCAGGCTGTAGCATGGTGGTGCCATCACAGCTCACTGCAGCCTCAATCTCCTGGGCTCAGGCAATGCTCCCACCTCAGCCTCCTGAGTAGCTGGGACCACAGGGGTGTGTCACCACGCCTGGCTAATTTTTAAATTATTTATAGAGACAGAGTCTCCCTCTGTTGCCTAGGATAGCAAAACCCTGGGATATTTTTAAGTAAAATACATGACCTTCAGTAAATCAATGACTTGAAGACTGCTCCCTTCCTGGTCTTCTCAGAAGTGTCCTCAGCCACAAATATTCCATGATTGGATTCCCCAGGGCTACACTCATCAAAATCCAATTTGTGTATGCCAGACACCATCAAAACATGAAGCAAGGAAGGGGAAACTTAATAAAAAGTCCTCATTCTCGGATGGGGCTGGTCTGATCACTTTCTGGGGCCCTGCAGAATGACCAGAGCAGAGAACATCCTTGGCAGAAGCAGGTTATTATAACCTAAAGAAAAATGCTGTGGCCAAACGCAGTGGTGCGTGCTTGTAATCCTAGCACTTTGGGAGGTCAAGGCGGGTGGATCACGAAGTCAGGATTTCGAGACCAGCCTGGCCAGCATAGTGAAACCCTGTCCCTACTAAAAATACAAATATTAGTCAGACATGGTGGTGTGTGCCTGTAGTCCCAGCTACTTGGGAGGCTGAGGCAAGAGAATTGCTTGAACCTGGGAGGCGGAGGTTGCAATGAGCTGAAATCACGCCACTGCACTCCAACCTGGGCGACAGAGCGAGACTCTGTCAAAGAAAAAAAAAGAAAGAGAGAAAGGAAGGAAGGGAAGTGGAGGGGAGAGCAGATTCAGCTTTACAAAAACATTCTAAAGCTAGTACGCAGAATTCCCTGAACCCAGCCAGTTTCCCCATCATTAACATCTAGCTTGAGTAGGGTACTCTTGTTCCAATTCATGAAACAACACTGATGCTTTCTTGTTAACGGGAATCCATGCTTGGGTTGGATGTTCCTGTTTTCACCTAAGGTCCCTTCTCTTTTTCAGGATCCCACCCAGCACACCACCCTGCACTCAGCCTCCATGTGCACAGGCGCCTCTAGACTGTGGCAGCCTCTCAGACCTCACCATGCCTTCCTGTCACTGACCTTGCCTGCCTGGCTAGAGTTGTATTTTCAGGCTTATCCACGCAAAGACTGCTCTGCTCCCCGCTTTCCATCCTGTGGTCTTTATAAGGAAACACTGCATGTGCCCCACACTTTAGGACTGGGGCATCAGGGTCTGTGTCCTTGGTAGTGGAGAATCCACAGACATGATTTGGAATTCCTCTGCATGAGAGATCTGTCTCTTCTCCCTTCTTCTTTCCTTCAGTTCTTCCAACATTCAGCCAACCTGTCTTCCTTCCTTTCTTCCTTCTTTTTTTTCCTCCAGTCATTCATTCACATCAGTATGGACTTGTGGAATTCGTCTCATGCTTTGGGTTGTAATTCAATGTTACTTTCTTTTCTTGCTAAATGGATCCAGCTTTGGCCATCGGGAGCTCTCCCAGTAAGCTCCTCATCCCATTTAAGTGACATACTCCCTTAAACATAGAATTTGTAAAAATCCCTTCCTTCCTTCCTGGCACCACAAGATGCTCTGGGCTCATCTTGTAAACCTCCTGCCCGAATCTAGAACCATCCACTTCTCTGAGAAGCCCGGGTTGCTTTCCTGGAGAATGGTGTTGGAAGCCAAGACCCAGGCACCTGGAGTGCTTATTGCTACTCGGATGTCCTTGCTTCTAGGCCCTCTCAGCTAACAGAGAAGGAAATAATACTAATCTGTGTGTACATCCACATATCTTTAAACATGTTGCCATGTAATCATCTCTGTTCATAGGAAGGGTGAGTTCCTGCTGAGGTCTCCAGCTTCAATCCACTGACCCCGGGATCACTCTGGCCCCCTCACTTGCTCATCTATGAAGTCCCCTCCAACAGTGAGAAACCTGCTCCCCCATCCTCATCCATTTATTTAATTGATACAAATATACACGTATAGCAGCAGTGGAATTGTTAACTCACACTCCTGTGCGAACAAACCTTTAGCAACCCAAACACAGTGCTCAGGTGCAGTTTCTATTGCCTTTTTTTTTCTTTTGAGATGGAGTCTTGCTCTGTCATCCAGGCTGGAGTACAGTGGTGTGATCTCGGCTCACTGCAACCTCCATCTCCCTGGTTCAAGCGATTCTCCTGCCTCCGCCTCCCGAGTAGCTGGAATTACAGATGTGCGGCACCACGCCCAGCTAATTTCTGTATTTTTAGTAGAGACAGGGTTTCATCATGTTGGTCAGGCTAGTTTCAAACTCCTGACCTTGTGATCCACCTGCCTCAGCCTCTCAAAGTGCTGGGATGACAGGCATGAGCCACCACTTTTAAACTCCTTTACCTTTAAACTCCACTCATTCTCGTTATTTTAGGTCAGCAGCTTTCTCCCTCTCCCCTTCTAGCAGGCTTGTTCTACACATGTGGGGTGGAGATTACGTTCTCACACTCTGCACTGCTTCCTAGGATACCTCAAACCTCCTAGCTAATTTTTTTTAATTTACATATATTAATTTCACTCTTCTGTCGTAACGTCCGGTGGGGTTTTTTTTTAATGCAAATTTACATGTGTCCATGGTTACACGGTCATACAGGATCGTTTCACGGCCCCCAAAACTTCCTTTGTGCTTCACCTTTTCACCCCCTCCCCCACCTGCACCCCGTGGCAATCACGGATCTTTTTCCTGCCTATACAGTTTTGCCTTTCCAGAAGGTCATGTGAGAATTATAAAAGCACGCAGCCTTTTCAGACAGGCTTCCTGCACTTAGCAATATGCATTTAGGGCTCCCGCATGTCTTTAACAGCTCGATCACTTGTTTCTTGTTACTGTGGAGTGGGATTCCGTTGCATGGATGAGCCACAGCCTGTGTATCCCTCTCCTCCTGTGGAAGGGCGCCTTGTTTGCTTCTGGAGCACTGCATGAACCACAGCTTGTTTATCCTTCACCTGCTGAAGGACACCTACTTCATCAGTGGTTTGAGGAACGTGTGAGTAGAATTTCCATAAACTTCTTGTGCAGAGTTTTGTGTGGACATAAGTTTTTTAATCCATTGGCTAAATACCTAGGAGACAGCTGCTCCATCATATGGTAAAACTATATCTAGTTTTCTTCTTCTTCTTCCTTTTTTTTTTTTTTTGAGACGGAGTCTTGCTCTGTCACCAAGTTGGAGTGCAGTGGCCCAGTCTCAATTCGCTGCCATCTCCACTGCCCAGGTTCAAGCGATTCCCCTGCCTCAGCCTCCTGAGTAGCTGGGACTACAGGCATGCACCACCACACCT
>CAUYQU010077376.1:0-28136 GCA_963574635.1 Cheracebus regulus
TGTCTATCCTTTTTCCTGCTGTTTCTCCAGCACCTGGCACATAGCAATGACCATGAAAGAATTAGTGCAACCATTGTGGAAGACAGTGTGGTGCTTCCTCAAGGACCTAGAAATAGAAATTCCATTTGACCCAGCAATCCCGTTACTGGGTATAGACCCAAAGAATTATAAATCGTTCTATTATAAAGACACATGCACAGGTATGTTCATTGCTGCACTGTTTACAATAGCAAAGACCTGGAACCAACCCAAATGTCCATCAACTATAGACTGGATAAAGAAAACGTGGCACATGTACACCATGGAATACTAAGCCGCCATAAAAAACAATGAGTTCCCATCCTTCATAGGGACATGTAGGAATCTGGAAACCATCATTCTCAGCAACTGACACAAGAACAGAAAACCATACCCTGAATGTTCTCACTCATAGGTGGGTGTTGAACAATTAGAACACATGGACACAGAGGGGAGCATCACACACTGCAGTCATTTGGTGAGGGTTAGGGGAGGGATAGCACAGGTGGGGATGGTGGGGAGGGATAATGTGGGGAGAAATACCCGATATAGGTGATGGGGGGATGAAGGCAGCAAACCACCTAGCCATCTATGTACCTATGCAACAATCCTGCATGATATGCACATATACCCCACAACCTAAAGTACAATAATATATATATATATATACACACACACACATATATATAATGTATATATGATTTTATATATATGTGTATATATGTATATATATATATATTTGCCTTGATGTCCTTTCTGTTTCAGTGGGAAATTGCTATCTGTATTCTTTCTTATTCATTCTGCAGGTTTAAATGGAGAAGCTGGGCAGTCCATCTTTTATGACACTGATAATATCCCAGCATTGTGGTGAAGTTTATTTTGTGTTTTGTCAAATGTCCTGGACGGTGATGCATGGAAGCCTAGAGCTCATGTCTCTGTCAGAGTTCTTTCTGGTTGTTTGGTCAGTCTCTCCTGCTGTTCCTCACCACACCAGCCAATTGCATTTGCTCTCCCTATCCTACACCCCCACATGACTGAACGATAGGCACAGCAAGACTCTAGTAAACCTTGTTTATCAACCCCTGAAGAAGGGACCATCATTACTCTCATAAAGCATGCCTTTGTCCTCCAAATGTCCTTTCATCTTAGAGGAGCTCTAGTGATAAGAAATTGCCTGCCTGCCTGTCCCCTCCTTTATTCCCAGGCAAGAAAAACCAAAATGGTGTACCCTAGAGACTTTTTCATTTTGAAGGCTAAAATGTGTTAGTATCATCTAAACCTTTGAAATAATAAATGTTAAACCTAGTTTCTTAATAAGTTTTATCTTGGCTACAAATTTTAAATTGGAAATATTATAATGTCACAAATTTATAGGTGAATCCAAGTTCACCAGACCCAAGTATTCTGAATTGGAAATTCATGAGAGGATGTCTAACTTATTATTATATGGGGAAAAAATGATAATAACAAGGAACAAAAATGATCACTTGAGTGCCAGAATGAGTGCTTATTTCCAGTATTAATTGAAGCATATGATTGAGTAAGCATTTATTGAGTAACAAAAATACCTATAAATAATTGTTTTGATGGAATAATAGTATATTATAGATTTGCAGGTCTGAGGACCAGTGCTTACGTAGCTTATCTCATTTAACATTGTACCACCTCTCAAGTACATTTTAGGTAGAGAGAAGCAAGCAGTTCGGCCAAGGACACCCAGGTAATTAAATGAAGTCAAGTTTTCAAAGAGGCATGTCAACTCTGGAGTCTGCATATAGTCTTGAACCTTCTTTTCACATGAACAAATGGAATTATCCCTCTCCTTACAGCTCCAGCTCATACCTTGTCCTTATATTCCTGGCTTGTTAATGTAACTATATGGAATTATTGCCATCTATATCTTGGTCTTACATACCTTTGGGCTAATGTCTCATATATTTATTTTCTCACTAATTTTCACATGCATTCACTTAAGTGTAAACTTCCTGAAACTTAACAGGAAGACAAATACATTCATTTTAAACTCTCCAAGCATAGCATGGTACAAATTTATATCTTAGCAGTTATCTTTATTACACAAAAGCCATTTATTTATATGTAAATATTTATCACTTAACTCAAATTTTCTTGAAAATATAGAAGAGTTCTTGTTGTATTCCTGATGTAGCACTTTGCCTGTCACTTAAGAGGAACTTAGTATTCAGTGGATTAAATTGAATGACTATGGAAAGGTTCTAAATAACAACTAACATTATGTGATAAATGAACACTTCAATAGAAAAGATACTAGTTTGAAATGAGTCTAATGGTTTCAGTTGAAGAGGAAAATTTCTTTTACGTTTTTAGCAGCATTTAAAGATTTACATTCTCGCCACATATTTATGGCTTCCGTTCTTAGTCACCATTGAGTCAGAGGATTTAAGTAACTCTACCCCAAGTAACTACCCCAACTTACTGGTGGTCTCAGCTGGCTTGAATTGAACAAGTAGTTTTGATTATGACTCAAAAAATCAAAACAGATTTGCTTTTTCTCAGCGGAAGTTTAAACCAGCCTTACAATGCAAATACACCTAGTTGTTCAAAGCTGTGGATAGAGTGAGGAATCAAGAATCAAATTTTACTAGAACTCACTGTAAACTTGAAAGAGAGGTCCTACATGCACCTTTAATTTCAGTTGTCACTGAAGACATGACGAAACATACGATCTTCTAAATATACAAAAATAGCAATATACATGGAAATATGATGTGTCCTAAGTCAACATTCATCTTAAAATATACTGAGAAAAGGGCTCTGAAGTAATACATCTGCTGATCTCATAAGATTGCTTTGAACTGACTTCCTATCTTGTAGCATTTTTTTTCCTTTTCTACTGTCACCTAAGACAATTTTCTTTCTCATGAGTACTCCTAAATTGTTCTTATAACACTGTTATGGCAGTTTTTGTATTGATTTGGGAAGTAGAAATATCAATGATAATAAATATAGGGCATTCCATTGAGTTCTGAAGGGGCAACAGCAGAAGAAATGAGAGAGCAGAGATACTAAACAGTTTTATTTATTATAAAAAATGTTATTAATTTATATGTTTTCTGAGAAATGCAAAGCTACTGTAGAGATTAAATGCAGAGTCATTTTAAGAGATTAAAATTTATAAGCAACTCATGTATATCATTAGATTAAAAAATCCCGAATTTTATTATAGTGTACCACATTTAAATTAGCATTATCAAACTCTTAATATTTGATATTGTACATTTCTTAAAAGAAGAATGATTATAAATGTCTTAAACCAAAGATGTTTTCATAGCCAAACAAAAAAACAAACAAGGAAAAAAAGACCTAAAGCTAAGATTAAAAGTCACTTTTTTGAATTTGATAATACATGACAAGTGGCCTCATCCTGGGTGCTGGCATTACATATAAACATTACATATTATCTAGTTCTGATACCAAATCAGGTATGTCTGCCCATCACATAGTGTGCCAATCACTTAGACAATGAGTTTTGCAGCAGAGAAAGGGTTTATTCACAAGGCAACCAAGCAAGGGGACAGGAAATCAGATCTCAAATCCATCTCTCTAAAGATGATGTTTTAGGGGTATTTATGGGATAGAGAAGCAAGGAAGTCCAAGGTTTGGGAAAAGAGGATCGGAGTTAAAAAAATATGTGAGGCAATCTGTGATCTGCACAAGTGTAGCCAAGTTTCATGGCTCTTCATAGAATGAATGTTCATGAAATCCTGTTCCTTGCATAATCTGAGGGTTGAGATTTTGGCCTTCTAACATTAAAAGGTCACCCATCAGACACTCACACAGTTTCAGTTGAAAGGTCAGTGGTCTCAGTAGGTTTACACTGGACAAAATCTGACTCTAAGATCCTTTAGAACAACTTAAGCAACTGTTACCATGGTGACCTATACATCAGAGATGTTATAAGGAAGCTAGTGGAAGTTTAGTTATATATTTCTCAGATACATAATTTTTAGTTATATGTGTTTTAAAATCAACTACAAGTGACTAAAAACAAATAAGGCAAGTTGAATTCAGCAAGTGTAATCAGTTAGCCCTGAGTTTCAAGCCCTGAAATGTGATTACTTTCCTTTCTAATCAAGTTTAGTAGTATACTTGCTTTTAGAATACACTTAATTAGACAACAACAAAAAAAAATAAAGAACTATTTAATTTACACTAATGCATAAACTTTACAAATTTGTAATTAATCTTAAAAATAATTAAGGTTATAGTTTCTAAATTTTTCTGAGTTTGTTCAATTTGTTTCCTTATCCATACAATGAAGACATTGATCACATGAAAGTATATGCAAAGCCATTAAAATTTCTACTTGTGCTAAAAAGTACTTTAAAAATATTTACTATAATTAATATTTACTATACAGGAAATAGTTCTTTCACAGAAGATTTTTACACTTTACCACATAAATTTCACATTTTTCATTATTTTGTCTTTTTCTTCTAAGCTCATTATTTTCATGAGCTGTCAACTCTTTCTGAGAATATGAGGGCTTTAAACACTAACTTTTACTCAGTAAGTTTATATTGTATTTGTGTAACCATAAAACTTCAAGGATGTTGCATTTTTCAAAAATTACAGGTCTTTGTCAAGAAATACAAAGCTTTACTCACACACGAAAACAAAATAACTATAATCAAAAGAATACAATTAAATGGCTTAGACATTGAAACTTTTTCAATAGCATTTCTCATTTTAAATAACAGTGCATTCTAACCTCATTTACCACATTCATAGCTAAAACCCTAAAGTTAATCCAATGATTCATGCTCCATTCATTAATTTATTATATATTTTTATTATAAAATTTGGTATTTGCAGAATTGTAACTGTGAATGGACACATGCAGCAATCTCAGCCAGAGAAGTATATGATGATTACAGAGATCTCAGTTTCTTTAGAAATTTAGATGTGGGCCACAACAGCTTTATGGGCATTTGACCTGGACAATCACACTGGGCCTCATACTTAGAAGACTTTCATGCTTGGTTTATGATTGTTCTGTAATCGTCTTGAAATTCTTAATGATTTTTAAACAAGGAGCTTTGCATTTCATTTTGCACTGAGAATTGCAAATTATGTATCTGGTTCTGTGTCACAGTGCTAGTAAGCTACCAAGTCCTGTGGTGATAGTTGAGTATGGAGAGATACAGCATGGATAGTGAAGGAGGAAGGCAATGGGTACCAATTTTACGCTAAAACCAGCTGCAGTAATGGAGGCTGTAATTCTTCCCACGAGTCTCTCTTGTGAGTCTCCTTCCAGAAAGACAATGTCATAAGAACCATGGAGGTGGAGCTACTTTGGAAATAGGCATGGAGAAGAGGATCCACACAGACCAAGAGATCCATGTGTGTTGTCTTACTAATAGCTTCATTCAAGAGAAACTTCCACAGAAGGAATAGCTGATTAGCAGCTTTCAGTTCCTCCATGATCCTCAGAGAAGTTTACACCAGATTGTGTACTCCAATGACTAAGCAATTTGGTGTACTATAATCAGAAAATTCTGCCCCTGCTAGGTTTCTGTCATTCCTATAATGGTAGACTGCTCAGGAACTCCCCATCAACTCTTTCTTTTTATAGGTAAATAGAAATTCCTGTTGGTGTCATGGGTAACTTTTGTTTCTTTCGTGCTGCTTTGCTTATGTATATATTATTTATTTCTACAAATATGTGTGCTATTTTAATGACTTAAGAGCTAATATAATTGGAAATCTTCAAGATGAAGATATTCTGTGACTTTTAAAATAGAGATAAATACATTGACCCACTCTCATTTATTATGTATCAAATGCAAAGCTCTTGACTTTTTTTGTACACTACCATCAGTTAAATGATTCCAGTTTTGGTGTAAAACAAACTTCTAGCATCCTTTCTGCACAATTGTAAAAAATCAATTTCATGTGTATTCCATATTTCATAATAGCTTTTCCAGAAACTGCTGCTGCTCCAAATCAGGAGGCAATGTATGTGGACAAAGATTATATTATTTGTATACACTCTGGATTTAGTTAGATTGTATTGATGGCACAGTCATATTTCATAGTTAATACCTTTTGGAATTAGCTACAACTTTTTTATTTTTGATTTAATATTATAAATCATACTTTAAAATATTCAAACAGGCCAGGCGATGTGGCTCTTGTGTGCAGTCTCATCACTTTGGAAGGCCAAAGTGGGAGGATCACTTGAGAACAGAGGTTGGAGACCAGCCTTGGCAACATAGTGAGACTATTATTATTAAAAACAATAAAAAATTTAGACAGGCATGATGCTGCAGAACTATAGTCCTAGTTACTTAAGAAGACTGAGGCAAGAGGAACACTTAACTCACACTGCATGTTCTCACTCATCAGTGGGAGTTGAGCATTAGTTGGAATAGTTTCAGAAAGAATGGTACCAGGCAGGGGAACATCACACAGTGGGACCTGTCAGGGAGTTGGAGGCTAGGGGAGGGATAGCATTAGGAGAAATATCTAATGTAGATGATGGGGTGATGGATGCAGCAAACTATTGTGGCATGTGTATATGTATGTAACAAACCTGGATGTACTGCACATGTATCCCAGAATTTAAAGTATAATAAAATAATTTCTGACTGGCTAATATTTTCACAAATCCCTTAAATGGGCTCTTTTATATTACCATGTGTGTTAGTTGCCTAATGTTATGTTCCATAATAAATCACCACAAATTTATAAGCTTAATACAACAGAAACATTATCTAGTGGTTCTATTTGCCTGGGTCTCACAAGGCCAAAGTCAAGGTCTCAGCAAGGTTGTATTCCTTTCTAGAAGCCCTAGGAGACAATCCACTCTGGGCTTATGTTACGTTAGTAGGATTCACTTGCTCAAAGTTGCAGAGCTAATGTCCCTGTTTTCTTATATACTATTTCCATGGAATCAGGAATCTTCATAGCTTCTTGAGGCTGCTACCCTTCTTTGGCTCCTGGTTCTGTTCCTTGTGTTTTAAATCATTCTGGCCTTATATCTCCAACTGACTTTTCTGTTTTCCTCTTTGATATTTAAGGGCTTATATAATTCCATTAGGTTCATTTGGATAATGCAAGATAATCTTCCTATTTGAAGTCGAAGGATAGCAAATGTAATCCATCAGCAAAGTCCCTTCACAGCAGAGTCTATCTTAGTGTTGAATAGCCAGCAAACATGAACCTTGGAAAGACATTTTACAATTCTGTTCACAGAATGTGAACACACAATGCAATGCCTTTGTTCCCCCTGATAGAAAGCATATTAAATAAATGAACTACAAATATTGAGCATTTTCTAGCACATTATTCTACAGTGATGCTCTGTCTCAAAAACAGTGCAAACAAGGTTGGGAAAACAAGATATACAATTCATTCCTCATTACAAGTCTCTCTCTCATCCTCCCCTTCTGTCTTAGGTATTTTTCTGTTTTAAGATGCTATTAAATATAGATTGAATCTTGCTTTGCCCTATATTGCCCATTTCGTTGCTAACTGGTGTAAATAATATTCAGTCTCAAAAAGAAGCCAAAAAGTATCCTTGAGAATAAGTATTAAGAGTGTAGAATGCTTTTTCCATTTGCAATGCAGTGTTAGTCCTTGGGAACTGCAGAGATCTGAGTATACAGTATGTGAATATATGGCTATTATGTAAACTCAATCAGCAAAAAGAGCCATATTCACCTACCATCATTCAGACATTGAGGGATCCCATTTATGTCAGCTAGAATATATATTCACATACAAAACAAAATGAAAATCAAAAGCAATTTAAATGACATATTGACAAATCAATAAGTTAACAAATATTTCAGAGGCATTTCAAGGCTAGTACATACAGGTCTGTCTTCCTGCTTTGCCCTCTTTAGCATGTGGGTTCTAGTCTCCCAGTCATATAATGCAGCTGAACTTCTGACACTCTGCCATTTTCCAGGCAAAAAGAAGGGGAATGGATGAAAAATGGAGTACATGCTCATGGAATCTGGCCATCCTTTAAGGTATTCACCAAAGTTCTACTTAGTTACTTATTTTCATCTCCTTGTTGGGACCATGGAATAGTGCATTCCTTAGATAAAAGATGACTAGACAAATAGTGGGACCAAGTAGGTTGACTTGGTGAACACCATTGTGTTTGACACATTATCAACAAATGAAGGCAGCTGAGTCTATATTTCAATACTTTTTGTCTTCTATTTAACAGAGAAAATAAGGGAGATTGGACGCATTTGAGTGAACTACTCTACAGTGTCCTGAAATTTTTGGTCATTTGGATTGAAGGAATCAAGAAGATTGAATAGTCAAAAGGCTTCAGATAAGAAATGCAGAAAAGGACTTACCAAAGAATGACTGATATGAATGTATATATATATATTTTGTTTTATCTCAAATTAAATCTTGTAAATACCTTTTGCTTGACTTCCTGCTGTTTCTGTTATTTTGTGTTTCATATTATTTCTATAATTAAATTAAGCTAAATTTAAGTTGATATATGTTAATCCATACTATATTAAAACCTCTAACATTTGTAATATTGTTTGACTATTCGTTAGTATTTTCTATAGCAGAGACCATTTAACAACAACAATGATTAAAAGCAGGCTCTTTTATACTTTCAGCTGTCTTAGTCCTTGAACTTAAAAATATGTAACCCCAGGTCAATGAAAGTTAATAGAAGGAATTTGTATGGATCAGAAAAAAATTTTTTTTCAACTTTTTACTTCAATTCTGTTTTGTTCAAATGGCATAGTACGAATGATGGAGAAAAAGCAAGAGATGTAAGTGACAAGGAGAAAGCAAGAGACACAAAACAGTTACCTCTTAAACAGCTTGGCATCGTAACAACTGTAGTCATTTGGAAACATTTTGGACCCTTAACTAAAGGAATTTATTATTATGTAGAATATGTGAGTCAAAATACATAACAGTAATCCTGAAATTGAAGGGCAAATTAATTAGCTATTATAATTTAATGTTCTTGAGTGTTTATTTTAAAGTATACTACACAATATAAATATACAACTGGCTCTATATTTTCCAACAACACATTGATTTTCAGCTATTTCCATAATGGAATAGATCTCAACAAAGTACCGTTTTATGATAGAAGCAATCATTTTTAGGAAATTATGTATTTTAGGCTATATCTAATTATAAGAAATTTACTGAGTACTTTTATTTTAAAACTGCCCTGTTTTATATGCCAAAATTTTGTTTAAGCTGTTCCAAGGGCATGACATTTCAATGGCGTCTCATATAAAATATTTTCAGTGTATCTTTTGCTAGCATGTAAACATTCTAGCAGTTAATACACATTAAGAATGTAAAGTTAGTCAGGTGTGAAGGTGTGTTTCTAAGATGGTGACATCTAGGAGACAGATCAAGTTCCAAACATACTATAGTGTTGTTATAAACAGATATGACACTTCTTCAAACAAAATAAATTTGGTAGACATAGCCAGACACTGGTAACAACAGTTTAGTTAAAAAGCTGACAAATTGGGAGGAGAATTGCAGGCTGACAGGATCATGTAAAACCCTTACGGACTGTGAAATGTGAGGGAGTCATCATGCTCTGGCAGGTTCTTTCTCCATGAACTTCTCTGGCCTCTCACAGAAAAGGCCTAAAATAATCACTAAGAAGTGCCCAGTGTCATGCAGAACAGAGGGAGGAAACAACAGCCATGTAGGAGGAACAAGTACCGCTACCCATATCACCCAGCTCTATCTCCATGACAAAACAAAAGCCTTAATCTGTAAGAAAACAAGTAATACTACTGCCCTTATGGCACTGGCTAGTTTTAAGATCCTTATACCACAGGTGAAGCAGCATACAATTTTAAGGTAGAGCCTGCTTATTTAAAGATATAGTCATTAAAGATGTAAAGGTATATATTTTAAATTCCAGGTAAATCACTTAAAAATATAAAATATGTATCAGTAATAAGTCAATGGAAGAGGTAAAATGGTATAATTTAGTTTATCATTGTTCATTGATGTCAACATATGTAGAGGCAGGGTTAAAAAACAGAAAAAAGAAAAGATGAAATGAGTAGAAAACATTTAGAAGTTGCTAACTTTTTAATCCAACAATATCCATAATCACATTAAACATGAATGGCCTAAATATAACTTTCTAAAGACAGCAATTTTCAGATTGGATCAAATAGCGAAGTCCAATTCTGTATTGTCTCTAAAAATACAGTTAACATATAAAAAGAAAGATAACTCAAAAAAATAGATGAATAAAGGCATACCATACAAACAATCCCCCCAAATTAATATAGCTACATTAATATCAAAAAAGTAGACTTTAGCATAAGGAATAATGTCAGGAATAGAAGGAGACATAGTTAAGGCTTAGTTCTGTTAAAAAGACATAATGAGTCTAAGTGTATATACATTTCTAATAACAGTTTCAAAATAAATAAGACAAAAATTGATGTTAGAAAACAAGTAGGCAAATCTAAAATTATAACTGCAGAGTTTGATAATATTCTTTTAGTAATTGATAGAACAATTTGACAGATAATCAGTAATGATATCGAAGACTTGCATGCTACCAAGGAAATATGCTGATTAACATTTATAAAACATGCTTCCCAGCAACAGCAGAATACACATTCCTTACAAGGGCATACTGAACATTCTCCAAGATAAATCATAATCTAACCCATCAAAAACAAAAACAACCAAAAACACCCAACCCACTTATAATAGTAGAAATCACATCAATTCTATTCTAATAATATAATGAAAATTAAATAGAAATCAGTAACAAACACATATATTTAAAAACCTCAAATTATTAGAAATTAAATAACCCACTTCTAAATAAAAGGGATAAAGAACAAGTCTCAAAACTAATTAAAAATAGTTTAAACTGAATAAGGATAAAAACACAAAGTATGAAAGTATGTGGAATATACTTAAAGCAATGTTTTCAGGGTGTAATGTATAGCATTAAATATTTATATAAGAAATGTCTCAGATTAATAATCTAATCTGTCAGGTTAATATATTTAAAGAAAGTAAAATAAGCTCAAAGAAGCAGAAAGAACAAAATAATAAACATTAGAGAAGGAACTAAAAAAATTGAAAATGGAAAAAAACAGACAAAATCAATGTAAGTGAAAGGTTATTTTTTAAAAAGTTTAATAAAATTGATAAACCTCTAGTTATAGTGACTAATATGGTTTGGATCTGAGTCCCCACCCAAACTTCATCTAATCCCTAATGTTGGAGGAAGGGCCTGGTGGGAGGTTATTGGATCATGGGAGTAGATCCTTTATGAATGTTTTAGCACTATCCCTCTACTGCTGTTCTCATGAGATGTGGTTGTTTTAGAAGTGTGTGGCACCTTCTCTCACTCCTTCCTCCTGCTCAGGCCATGTAAGATGTGCCTGCTTCCCCTTCACCTTCTGAAATGATTGTTAATTTCCTGAGGCCTTCCCAGAAGCAGAAGCCACTCTATGCTTCCTGTACTACCTGCAGAACTGTGAGCCAATTAAACTTCTTTTCTACATAAATTACCCAGTCTCAAGTATTCCTTTATAGCAGTGTAGAATGGACTAACACAGTGACCAAGACAAAAAAGAGAGAGAAAAAAGAATTCCTCATAGTTGCTGAATGTATTCATGAGGTTGCACCACAAAGAGCATGAGAGACCCTAGTTCATCGCCTAACCCCATCTCTGCATCAGGACAAAGCCCTTTCCCTGGGGAGATGGTAACCATACCCTATTCCATAACCCTCGTATGAACCCACTTCCAACTGGCTATGAAGATGAATAAAGAGAATCTGGACCACTACCCGGGCAATGGGGCCACAGCACTCAATTGGACCATTACTCTGCACACGGACCAGAAAAAGTATACAGGACCTTAAGCTCACCTTCTTTGCCTGTATCAAATGATGACTGATATACTAATCTTTCATCCCTTTGCTTGTGGCAGGAGACGGCTTAAATAAATAAGTTAAACTTAGAAAAAAAAAAAGAATTCCCCAAGTAAGAATGGGAAATAGAGGACTGTCACCACTGACAACCTCAGTTTTCAGAGGAGTCCCCTGCCTTCCAGGAATCAGCTTTAAGGTCAGCTTGTGACCTCACTGTAATAAATTAAGAGTGATTTTTTTGTGAACTCATAGTCAAGTTCATTCCCTAGATTTTATTGTCTTTAAAAAAAATTCCCATTGCCACCACTACTTCAAAAACCTTCCTATTGTGCAAATAAAGGAAGGACAAGGCTGTTCTGGATTAGAGGAGACAAAAAAGTTATAGCCAATAAATCCAATATGTGATCTTTTATTAAATCTTGGATCAAAGACAAATAAATATAAACAACTCTGGAACATATTCAGTGGGCTATTTAGGAAAAATTGATATATTGGCTAGGTGGAATGTATAGTACAAATATTTTTGGTTTATCAGTGTTAAATTATTGAGTGTAACAATTATACTCAAGAAGTGTTTCAGTAGGATATTTTTTTAAAAGGGATACATGTTAAAATATTTGGAGTGACATATCTAAAAATTAGTTTTAAATAATAAATTTGTAATCAAAATCTATATTGTATGTGCACTGATGTTGAAGTAGAACAAGAGAGATAAACGATATATAGCAAGTACTGAAATCTGGAGAATCCAGGCAAAAATTTGTAAAAGTAAACTTTTAACTTTTTTGAAAATAAAGTTTGAGATAAAAAAAAAAAGCTGTATAAAGCACATTATTATGTTCAGCAGTTTTTTAAAAAGACAACAGCCTCATGGTCTTTATAATTACTTTTATCTCTATACTGTTCAAGTGCCTAAGCCATTATATATTTCAACTTTTCACTTTCCACCTGTACCTGATACAAATTACAGGTGAAAACTTGTAATTTAGCTACTACTTGGCATTCTTATTGCTTTCAGTTGAGGGTAAAATCCAGTTCCAAAATTGCACCTTGAAGATTAACAGTCTAAGTATCAACTGGTAGCTTAATCTTTCTAAAAGTTGAGGCTGAAGCAAAGGAATTATGACCAACTTCAGGGAGCAAAGTGAGAGGCAAAGTTGGGAAAAGCAGGAGAAGGAAAGAGAGCCAATACAAGAATGGATATTGAATTGCTTACCACTAAGTGAGAAAAATTGTGGCACAACACGGTTGCACTTCCTGTTTATTAACTTCATTCGGGGATCTTCTTTTGGAAAGGAAAAATGGGAATAAATTCGTCCACAAATTCTGAATTCTGTTGTTCCAGGTTTACCCCTGGGGCATCAGCTCCCACGCACTTTTAGATGATGCAAGAAGTACAATTGAGAACCTGCCCCAGCTTTAACAGGGTCCTCAGTGAAGGTAGGAAGGGCACAGGAGGAATTTTTCAAAGCACTGTTTGTGCCTGCATGAAAGTTTTTGTGGTTCAAATAGAGTTTGTGGACACCCAGGAAACAGAAACAGGAGACAGTGAGGAGGAGAAAATCTGAATTATCAAGTATGCATGTGTAGGGATGGAAACAGAGTGGGTATTGGACTTAGGGAGTCCCTCCTAACACATAGAATATAGCAGGAAGCATGTGTTTTCATACCCAAGATGACTGTAAAGAGACTGCAGCTTCTATACTGAATGGTCTCTCATTCTTGCTTGAAGTTTCTTACCCTTGGGAAAGCCAGCTGCCATGCTGTGGAGCAGCTGTATACAGAGGTTCTCATGTCAAAGAGCTGAGGCATACCAACAACAGCATCAAGGAGCTTGGAAGTGGCTTTACAAGCCCTGCAACCAAACCATGCATTTTTACATGTGACCATAGACTCAGCAGGTTAATAGCTTGAATATAATCTCAGAATAGACCTTAAGACCGAGGCTCTCAACTAAGTGACAGTGAGATTCCTGACACTGAGAAACTGTTAGAAAATGCATAATTATTGTTTTAAGCCATTACATTTGCAGGAATTTCATACATGGAAATAAATAATACACTCTCCTCTTGTATCTCTCTCTGCAAGCTGTGCCCCAGGCATGAGACCTTAGGTTCTCCACTGTGCCATGTTTTCCCTGATATCTCAAGCTTCCTAGCAGTGCCACCCAGATAAATTGCTGTTTCTTAATATGTCTAATTAACTGCAGCTGCTGCCTAAAATGTAAACTAGCAAATATATGCCCTTTGCAATATGTTGTCGTGATGTTTTATGCATTTTTAATGTAAACTATCATAGTTCAGAATTATATTTTTTAATGATTATCTGACAAATACCTGAAGTTCCCATTAAATTGTAATCTTCATGAGGACAAGATAATTTATTTTTTCAATTCTAGCATTTGACTAGGCCCTAACAGAGTTTATGATTGGTATGTATTTATTCAGTAAACATATGATTTCATGAGAGGCATATCTGTTAGATAGGTGGTATAAAATTCTTATAATTTACAGGTACTTCACCTGGAAAATTCTAGTAACACAACAACAAAATTAACAATAAAGTACTTGTTAAACTGTCTGGAGATCTAACTACATGCCAAAACTAATAGTTTTTCTAGTAAAAACTCATATTCAGATAGGAAATATAATGGAAGAAAATAATATTTTAAAATACAACCAAAAAAACCCTTATAATCTTATTAAGAAATTTGTAAAACTTCAATATTATTTAAGATTATTTAAAATCTTAAAAGAACAGTTGAATAAATGGAAATAAATATAGATATGTTTTTCATGCATGGGAAGACTGTATGTTAGAGTATGTGTTTATGTGTATGTATGACTGTATGTTAGAAATGTGTTTCTATTCATCATATAATACACGGATACAATATACTTATAAATTACAAGGTATATGTATATGTATATGTTTTTAATTTTCACTATTAAAATTAATGATGACTTTGAATGGAACTGTTAGGCAAGAAGCATTATCTGTGAGAGAGGTCTCTAATGCCAGAGGGTACTTCCATTGCTACCTACCTAACATCAGACAAATCGCTTCCTTTTTCATAGACTAAAATCTTTATCAGAGACAGTAATTTAATTTAGTAGAAACTCCTTTGAGATTTGTTATAAGGATTAGAAAATCATTAATGTAAAGTTTATAGTAGATCACCTGACAATTGCAAGGCAATCAATTTATGTTGTTATTGTTACTGTTATTATTGTTATAGTTATTGGTATGATTAGTGCTACTACAACATTACAAAATCAATTAATTTCTGCCATGCCTTTATGTTGCATGGTAAAGTGAGGACATACCATTTTTGAGCAGTGACTCTCATCAAAATCACCTGGAACTTTTTTTTAGGAATTTAGTCTTGGAGGATCCAAGATGGCCTAATAGGAACAGTTTGGGATGGCAGCTCTCAGCAAAACACAGAGGGCGAGTGAACACTGCATTTCCAAATGAATTTTTACTGCCCACAGAGCAGGAGATTCCCAGGCAGGAAAACGCCACGAGTCTCCAGCATGGTTGTTTCAGACCGTGCAGTGGGTCTCTGCACAAAAACTCACACAAATCCAGGCACCATTTCAACTGGCTACTGGAATGTCTGGGAGACAGAGTCTCCCATTCAACTGAAAAAAAAAGAGGCTGAAACAGGGAGCCAAGTGATCTGGCTCAGCTGGTCTCACCCCCACAAAGACCAGCAATCTGAAGCTCTCTGGATTGAGAGTTTCACAGCAAGCACAGCTGGACCTGGGGTGGTCCAGCTCTGTGAGGCGAAGGAGTCCACCATTACTGAGGCAGTTCACCATTACCAAGGCAGTCTGCCATTGCCAAGGCAGTCCACCATTACTGAAGCTGACTGCCATTACTGAGGCAGTTCTAACTATACCCTTATAAACAAAACTGCAAGGAAGTTCACACAGAAGCTGGGCAGAGCCCATGGCCGATCAGCAATGACTCTGCTGGCAGACTGTGACTAGTCTTCCTCCTTGCTGGGCAGGGAATCTCTGAAAAAAGGCAGCAGAATGACAGGAACTTACAAATAAAGCCTCACCTTTCTAAGACAGAGCACCTGGGGAAAAAATGGCGGTTATGTGTTCCACTGCAGCAGACTTAAATGTACCTGCCCAGTGCTCTGAATGGAACAACGGAGCTCACAGCTCAGCACTTGAGCTCCTATAAAGGACAGACTGTCTCCTCAAGCAGCTCATTGACCCCCATATAACCAAAGACACACCTTATAAAGGAGAGCTCAGGCTGACATCTGGCGGGTATCCTTCTGGGACAAAGATAAAAGAAGAAGAAACTGGCAGCAACCTTTACTATTCCGCAACCACTATGGATGATCCCCAGGGAAGCAGGGTCTGGAGTGGACCTCCAGCAGTCCTACAGCAGGGGAGCCTGACTCTTAGAAGGAAAACTAAGAAACAGAAAGAAATAACTTCATCAGCAACAAAAAGCACTTCCACTCAGAGACCCCATCGGAAAGCAACCAACCACAAAGACCTCAGGTAGATCAATCCAGAAAGATGGAAAGAAATCGGTGCAACAAGGATAAAAATACCCAAAACCAGAATGACTCTCCTCCTCCAAGGGATCACAACTCCTCACCAGCAAGGGAACAAGGCTGGATGGTGAATGAGTCTGATGAATTGACAGAAACAGGTTTCAGAACATGAGTAATAACAAACTTCTCTGAGCTAAAAGATCATGTTCTAACCCAATGCAAAGAAACTAAGAATCTTGAAAAAAGTTTGATGAAATGCTAATGAGAATAAACAACTTAGAAAGGAATATAAATTAATTGATGGAGCTGAAAAACACAACACAGGAACTTTGCGAAGCATACACAGGTTTCAATAGCTGAATTGACCAAGCAGAAGAAAGGATATCAGAGATTGAAGATCAACTCAGTGAAATAAAATGAGAAGGCAAGAATAGAGAAAAAAGAGTAAAAAGAAATGAACAAAGCCTCCAAGAAATACGGGGTTATGTGAAAGACCTAATCTATGTTTGATAGGTGTACTTGAATGTGACAGAGAGAATGAATCCAAGCTGGAAAATACTCTTCAGGATATTATCCAGGAGAACTTCCCCCACCTAGCAAGGCAGGCTACCATTCAAGTCCAGGAAATACAGAGAACACAACAAAAATATTCCTCAAGAAGAGCAACCCCAAGGCACATAATCATCAGATTCACCAGGGTTGAAATGAAGGAGAAAATGCTAAGGGCAGCCAGAGAGAAAGGTCAGGTTACCCACAAAGGGAAGCCCATCAGACTCACATGGATCTCTCCACAGAAACCCTACAAGCTAGAAGAGAGTGGGGGCCAATATTCAACATCCTTAAAGAAAAGAACTTTCAACCTAGAATTTCATATGCAGCCAAACTAAGCTTCATAAGTAAAGGAGAAATAATATCCTTTATGAACAAGCAATTGCTGAGAGATTTAATCACCACCAGGCCTGCTTTACAAGAGCTCCTGAAAGAAGCACTAAACATAGAAAGGATCAACCAGTACCAGCCACTCCAAAAATGTACCAAATGGTAAAGACCATTGACACAATGAAGAAAATGCATCAACAAATGGGCAAAACAACCAGCTAGCATCAAAATGGCAGTATCAAATTCACACATAACAATATTAACCTTAAATGTAAATAGGCTAAATGCTCCAATCAATCAAAAGACACAGACTGGCAAATTGGATAAAAAGTGAAAACCCATTGGTGTTCTGTATCCAGGAAACCTATCTCACATGTAAGGATACACATAGGCTCAAAATAAAGGGATGGAGGAAGATCTACTAAGCAAATGGAGAGGAAAAAAAAAAAAAGAAAAAAAGCAGGAGTTCCAATCCTGGTCTCTGATGAAATAGAATTTAAACTAACAAGATCTAAAGAGACAAAGAAGGGCATTACATAATGGTAAAAGGATCAATGCAGCAAGAAGAGCTAATGATCCTAAATATATCTGCATGCAATACAGGAGCACCCAGATACATAAAGCAAGTTCTTAATAACCTACAAAGAGAATTAGACTCCCACACAATAATAGTGGGAGACGTTAACACTCCACTGTCAATATTAGAAAGATCAACAAGACAGAAAATTAACAAGGATATTCAGGACTTGAACTCAGACCTGGACCAAGCAAACCTAATAGACATTTACAGAAATCTCCAAACCAAATTCACAGAATATACATGCTTCTCATCACCACAACACACCTACTCTAAAACTAACCACATAATTGGAAGTAAATCACTCCTGAGCAAATGCAAAAGAATGGAAATCATAACAGTCTCTCAGACCACAGGGCAATCAAATTAGAACTCAGAATTGGGAAACTAACTCAGAACTGCACAACTTAATGGAAACTGAACAACTGGCTCTTGAATGTTGACTGGATAAACAATGAAATGAAGGCAGAAATAAAGATGTTCTTCTAAACTAATGAGAACGAAGACACAATGTACCAGAATCTCTGGGACACATTTAAAGCAGTGTCTAGAGGGAAATTTATAGCAATAAATGCCCACATGAGAAGCAAGGAAAGATCTAAAATCAACACCCTATCATCAAAATTGAAAGAGCTAGAGGAGCAAAATCAAAAGAACTCAAAAGCTGGCAGAATACAAGAAATAACTATGATCAGAGCAGAACTGAAAGAGATAGAGACACAAAAAAACCCTCAAGAAATCAAGAAATCCAGGAGCTGGTTTTTTGAAAAGATCAACAAAATAGACAGACCACTAGCCAGATTAATAAAAAAATAAAGAGAATAATCAAATAGATGCAATAAAAACTGATGAAGGGATATCACCACAGATTCCACAGAAATATAAACCACCATCAGAGATTACTACAAACAACTCTATGCACTTAAACCAATAAACCTGGAACAAATGGATAAATTCCTGGACACTTACACCCTCCCAAGCCTAAACCAGGAAGAAGTAAAGCCCTGAATAGACCAAGAACAAGGACTGAAGTTGAGGCAGCAATTAATAGGTTACCAACCTAAAAAAGCCCAGATCCAGATGGATTCACAGCCAAATTCTACCAGACATACAAAGAGCAGCTGGTACCACTCCTTCTGAAACTATTCCAAACAGTCCAAAATGAGGGAATCCTTCCCAGATCATTTTATGAGACCAACATCATCCTGGTACCAAAACCCAGCAGAGACTCAATAAGAAAAGAAAACTTCAGGCCAATATCCATGAAGAACATAGATGCAAAAATCTTCAATAAAGTATTGGCAAACTGATTGCAACAGCACATCAAAAAGCTTATTCACCATGATCAAGTAGGTTTCCTTTTAGGGATGCAAGGCTGGTTCAACATACACAAGTCTATAAACATAATTCACCACATAAACAGAACCAAAGACAAAAACCACACGATTATCTCAATAGATGCAGAAAGGCCTTCAAAAAAATTAAACAGCACTTCATGCTAAAAACTCTCAATAAATTAGGTATTGGTGGAACATATCTAAAAATAATAAAAGCTATTTATTACAAACCCACAGCCAGTATCATTCTGAATGGGCAAAAACTGGAAGCATTCCCTTTGAAATCTGGCACTAGATAAGGATGCCATCTCTCACCACTCCTATTCAACATAGTATTGGATATTCTAGTCAGAGAAATCAGGCAAGAAAAAGAAATAAAGGATATTCGATTAGGAAATGAGGAAGTCAAATTGTTTCTATTTGCAGATGACATGATTGTATATTTAGAGGACCCTATCGTCTCAGCTCAAAATCTCCTTAAACGGATAAGCAACTTCAGCAAAGTCTCAGGATAGAAAATCAATGTGCAAAAATCACAAGCATTCCTATACACCAACAACAGACGTAAAGAGAGCCAAATCAAGAGTGAACTGCCATTCACAATTGCTACAAAGAGAATAAAATACCTACGAGTACAACTAACAAAGGATGTAAAGGAACTCTTCAAGGATAACTACAAACCACTGCTCAACAAAATAAGTGAGGACACAAACAAATAGAAAAACATTCCATGCTCATGGTTAAGAAGAATCAATATTGTGAAAATGGCCATACTTCTCAAAGTATTTTATAGATTCAATCCTATCCCCTTCAAGCTAACTATGAGTCTCTTCACAGAACTGGAAAAAACCACCTTTAAATTCATATGGAACCAAAAGTGAGCCCGCATAGCCAAACAAAAAGAACAAAGCTAGAGGCCTCATGCTACCTGACTTCAAACTATACTACAAGGCTACAGTAATCAAAACAGCATGGTACTGGTACCAAAACAGAGATATAGACCAATGGAACAGAACAGAGCCCTAGAGGCAATGCCACACATCTACGACCATCCGATCTTTGACAAACCTGACAAAACAAGTAATGGGGAAAGGATTCCCTGTTTAATAAATGGTGTTGGGAAAACTGGCTAGCCATGTGCAGAAAGCAGAAACTGGACCCCTCCCTGACACCTTACACTAAAATTAACTCCAGATGGATTAAAGATTTAAACATAAGACCTAACACCATAAAAACCTTAGAAGAAAACCTAGGCAAAACCATTCAGGACATAGACATAGGCAAGGACTTCATTACTAAAACACCAAAAGCATTGGCAACAAAAGCCAAAATAGACAAATGAGATCTAATTAAACTCCAGAGCTTCTGCACAGTAAAAAAAAGCAATCATTAGAGGGAACTGGCAGCCAACAGAATGGGAAAAAATTTTTGCAATCTACCCCTCTGACAAAGGACTTATATCAAAAATGTACAAAGAACTAAAACAATTTGACAGGGAAGAAAACAAACCCATTTAAAAGTGAGCAAAGGATATGAATAGACACTTTTCAAAAGAAGACATATATGAGGCCAACAAACATGAAAAAATGCTGATTATCTCTGGTCATTAAAGCAATGCAAATCAAAACTATATTGAGATACCATATCACACCAGTTAGAATGGTGATCATTAAAATATCTGGAGACAACAGATGCTGGAGAGGATGTGGAGAAATAGGAACACTTTTACACTGTTGGTGGGAGTGTAAATTATTTCAACCATTGTGGAAGACAGTGTGCTGATTCTTCAAAGACCTAGAAATAGAAATTCCATTTGACCCAGCAATCCCATTACTGAGTATATGTCCAAAGGATTATAAATCATTGTATTATAAGGTCACATGCACACATATGTTCATTGCAGCACTGTTTGCAATAGCAAAGACTTGGAACCAATCCAAATGCCCATCGATGATAGACTGGGCAGGGAAGATGTGGCACATATAAACCATGGAATACTATGTAGCCATAAAAAATGACAAGTTTGTGTCCTTTGTCAGACATGGATGAACCTGGAAACCATCATTCTCAGGAAACTGACACAAGAACAGAAAATCACACACCACATGTTATCACTCATAGGTGGGTGTTGAACAGTGAGAACACAGGGACACAGGGAGTGGAGCATCACACACTGAGGTCTGTAGGGGGGTGTAGTGGATGGACAGTGGGGGATAGGGAGTTGAGGAGGGATAACATGGGGAGAAATGCCAGATATAGGTGATGGGGATGGAAGCAGGAAAGCCACATTTCTATGTATATACCTATGCAACAATCCACCTATGCAACAATCCACCTATGCAACAATCCTGCATGTTCTTTACTTGTACCCCAGAACCTAAAAATGCAATTTATACATATATATATACATACATATATATACATATATATACACACATATATATATATACATATATATACACACACATATATATATATATATACACATATATATACACACACACATATATATATATATATATACACATACATATATGTGAAAAGAATTTAGTCATTTGTGGTGCATGTACCACATTATCATATTTAGGAATGGGAATCTGGAAATTCAATTTTTTAAAAGTGATTTTTCATTCACACTCATTATAAATGGTAAATATGACAGTGTTTATGAATTGAAGTTAGATTCTTGATGGAAATTCTAATCTACACTCAATTTAAATTCCAGGAAGAATCTAGTTTTAATTTATTTAAAGCCAAATTACTTTTCTTATTTACTAATAAAATTAAAATTTATTTTATTGGTGTATTATTTCTTGCTTAATTTTTTAAAAGCATTTTTTAGATGAATTCATTAATCATATCTTTAATTTTAGTTAATGGAGAATTAAATTCCAGAAAACAGATATGTAATTAGAGTCAAATTAATTATAATAAAGTTAAAATAATCACATTTAAGAATATACAATCTCTTCTAATAGGGATTTGATTTCAACTTATGTTTACATAATTCAAAGAACTGTAATCATATATATGAAGTTAAACACTAACTGCTGTTACCTGTTTTTTCTGTTCCTCCTGATAATATTTACAACAAAGCAATGTGAAATTTGGGGATTCAAGATGGCTGACTAAGAATATGGGTTTACCTCTTTTTAAAATCACATTGCAATTATAAAACATCCACAAACTAAAATATATAATCTATCTAAGAAACTGAGAGTCTTTCTTGTAAGAATAAATTATTGAGATACTTCACAATATAAAGCCAACAAAATCAGAAGACAAATCTAATAAAAAATGTCTGCAATACAGTATAGGCAAAATTAAGAAACTTCAAAATAGTGAGATATCAAAGCATGATTCCCCAAATTCATCAGACCAAGAAATGTGACCTGGAAACTGGAATAGGATGTCTTATACTCAAGTACAAATTTTATTAATGTTGTTCCAGTTACACCTGTTATTATCTTCTGTATCTAGATTATTTATTCAGGAATAAAAGAGATTCAGTCACATCCTCAGAGAAGGTATTGGAGCTAGAGAGAAAGCTGGGAGTTACTTAGGACTATTTCTTGTTCTGTAGGAAAATATCTTCCTTCCTCTTCAAAAGGAGAGATTGACCAGACAACAATGCATAGTTACAATCAAAATCAGAACTCATGTAAACTGAAACTGTATCTATTGTTTGGGAAAGAGACATATTTAATATTGGACTGAGGGATTTAAAAAAACTACCTAAACAACTATTAACACTGGTAAATGTAAACCACTGTTATAAATTTATACAGAAAACTTATAACTGCCAAATATTTGAGAGGAGTATAGAAGAGATATACCAGCAGGAACATATGAAATTATTATCTGTTATAGAAGAAGAATTAATGCAAAAAAGTACAATTAGCTTAATCAACATATTTATTAGTGTCTGAGAAGATAACATTTTTATAAAGTAAGAATACTCTTACATGAAACTTAGTAATCTGTTTGAGAATTTAAAATAAATGCAAATGCAATCTCAACAACAAAGACCCTGGTGAAAAATAGAGAAAGAATATAAAAGAGACAAAATTTCAGTTAAATAATTAATAGGTCATTTTACAGAATGAAAAATCTTTAAAAATTGATGGCCCTTTCAATTGAAATAGGTAAAATTAGTAAAAACCCTAATAATTATAAAATTCTATATACACTAGAAAAAAGAAATATTTAGTTTTGAAAATCACATTCACTTTATATGGTAAAATATGTGTAAATGAATTACCCTTCCCTAAAGGAAAAATATAAGGAACATGTATAAGTCTTTCAAGGGAAAGATATTTAAAAACAATCCTATATATAATAATACTATAAGTCTCAAAATAAAATACTTATATTGAAGAAATAAAATGATGCAAATATAAGCTACATACTCATTTTTATCTGAAAATAATTTAGTTATATGGATATAACCAGCAAAATTGAAAATGAATTTGTATAAACAATATATGAAATTAAAGATGTTAAAAGACAAGACATAGCTAATGCTAAATATTTGTTGACAACACTGCTTTGGAATGTAATGTGATTAAATATTTCAACATTTTTGTTACAAAATAGTACATGTTCAATTTAATTATGGAAATAATACAGTATTTTCTAGCTTCTTCAGTGTATATTAATTATCTATTTTATAACTTACTATACCTATCTTCATGAATCTAAAAATATACCATAAACTCATAGAAAAACATATACAAACAATTATATATATGTGTGTTTCTTATTTATTTCTATAAAAATCCAACTATACATAAATATTCGAAACTTGCTTTTCCCACTTAAACAATAATCATGAATATCATGCCAGGTAGAACATACAAGTCAAATGTTCAAACAGTGTGATTTTTTTATATGTATTATTATTTATTCATCAATTTAACCATTGAAGACTATTCAAATCCTTTTCAATTTTTTAAGTTGCACTTTATTCTTAATTGACAAGTAATAATTTTCTATATTTATAGAATACAATGTAATATTTCAGTATATGTACATATTGTGGAATGATCAAATCAGGCTAATTAACATATCCATCACATACTTGTTACTTCTATGTGGTGAGAATGTTTAAAATCCACTCTTTGAGCTATTTTGAATAATATGTTATTATTAACTATAGTTACTATGCTGTTCAATAGATCACCAGAACCAGAAATGGTATTTTAGATGATATCACCAATTATTGAGTTTTTGGGTATGAAGAAGAGAAAGATCAAGAAAGGAAATGCCACATGTTTTCAACATGTTATAAGAGAAGTTATGAATATTGGTATTTCTGTTTTTGTTTTACCAGGGATATATACATAAATATGTGCACATGTTGTTGTTAAAGTTGTTTTTAGTTTTAGATTATGGTAACATAAATTACATATATAAAAACAGAAGTCATAAAAAACTAGTACCCATAAACCTAAAATGTATGATAATTCCAGATTATTTTTAAAGATGGAAATCAAGAAAATGCAGAAAAATAAAAAGATTTTAAATTAAAACAAACAGAAATAAGACTAAGTCTGTTATACATCAGAACACTTGTAAATTTATTTAATATTTCTATAAATCGTAATTTATTTAGGTTTACTTTAAATTTATTTAGATTTAAAATATCTCTATACTTAGTAAATCCATCAAAAGCAAAATTCAAAACTATAAAAAGAAATGTGTTACTCAGAGACAGAGCTATAAATTTTGCAAAAGGTTAAACCAAGATTTTCAATCTTAATTTCAGTAAAAATTTTATTGGTGCTCACAATTGTTTTAAAAATGTGTTTTTGTAGTGATAAAATTATCAACAAGAAATATGAGTGTTAAAAAAGTGTAAATGTTGAATAATACAACATACAATTATATGAATGAAACACTTTAAAAGAATCAGAGAAAAAAATAAAAAACCATTTCAAATTTGAAAACAATTTTGTTCCAGCAAAGCAAGGAAAGTGAGTTTTTTAAAAAAGATAAATATATAAAATAATATGTTACTTGTATTAGATGTTGAAAAGTATCTATCCATATATACTCTGTATTTTAATATAGAGTATTTTAAAATAGAATATTTTAATATGGAACATATATGTCCAATATATGAATAACTTTTTATCTAGTCAAACATGCATGATTATTTACAGATGCAGAATGACACTAAAACATATCTCACTAAACTTGTACAAATGAAAGTAATACAGATTATATGCCAAATAAGATATGATATTATAAAAATAGTTATATGAGTGATGGCAGCAGTGGACCGTCCAGTGTGGACACTGCCATCACACCATCTGCCAAAGGGAGGCATCAGCAGTGACAGCAACAGTGGCTGTGGGAGTGGCAGTGGCAGAAGTGGGACCCCTGTGCCCCGTGTCCCGTGTTCTGCCTCCTAGAGGCAGCTGTGCCTCCCCAGCCTCCTGTGGCTGGACGGGACACATTCCCAGCCTCGGAGCTTCCACTGCTCAGAACCCTAGCCCTAGATTGCAGCTCTTACCAGCTACCACTACAGGTAGAGTGCAGGGAGGAGGCTGACAGTCCTCAGAGCCCACCCTTAGGAGCCCCCCAGAATCCACTGCAATGGGGGCCACTCGTAATGGGGCTGGATCAAGTGGCCTGCTTGGTGGGGGAGCAGTGCATTATGGCATGAAGGGGCAGGCAGAGAGGGATCCCAAGGCGGAGCTGAGCCCAGGGCAGTGTGTGGGAGTAGGAAGCAGATAGCAGCTCCACCACCCCAGATACCGCTGCAGCTGCCCATTGCACAGCTGTTGACCTAGGCCTCCCTGGGTTCTTGAGGGCCCAGGAGCAGGCAGGCCTCACCTTCCTGGGCATATTTGTAACTGCCCAGCTTCAGCTGCAGGCCCAGGCATCTCTGCACACTCAGGGACCTTCAAGGACAGGAAGTGCATGCTGATTGGTCCATGGGCAGCCATGAGCAGGCCCAGGGAAAAGCATCCCACGTTCCCACTCTGGTCTGCAGACCGCAGCCAGGCCCCCAGGCTTCATGTCTTCCCTTGCTTGAAGGTCAGGCTTTACCCAGAACCTGCCCCCTTCCTTCAAGGAGTCTGTCTGCCTAACTCTCACTGTTCAGGGTGTCCAGGCTGTTCATGTCAAGTGGCACCTGAAGGCCAGCACTGGGTTGTCCTCAGTCCCCTCATGGCCTTCCTCATGTGCTGTCATGTGCAAAGTCCAGAGGGGGCCGAGGTGGCAGGGGGATGGCATGACAGCACTGCCCCAAGTGTGTGCACACCTAACCAGACTGTGACAGTGCCCAGGCTCAGCCCGACCCTTGCTCCAAGATTGGAGCAGGTGCCAGGACTGGGGAGAGGCCAGATAGCAGGAGCAGACACCTCCAACCTATGGAAATACATAGTATTTCATGGTGTATATATACCACATTTTCTTTATCCAGTATGTCATTGATGGGCATTTGGGTTGGTTTGATGTCTTTGCTATTATAAATAGTGCTGCTATAAATATACATGTGCATATGTCTTTATAGTAGAATGATTTATATTCCTTTGGGTATATACCCAGTAATGGGATGGCTGGATCAAATGGTATTTCTGATTCTAGATCTTTGAGGAATCACCATACTGTCTTCCAAAATGGTTGAACTAATTTACATTCCCACCAACAGTGTAAAAGCCTTCCTATTTCTCCACAGCCTCACCAGCATCTATTGTTCCCTTACTTTTTAATAATCACCATTCTGACTGGCATGAGACGGTATCTCATGTAGTTTTTATCTGCATTTATCTGATGATCAGTGATGTTGAGCTTGTTGTCATATGTTGGTTGGTCACATAAATGTCTTCTTTGGAGAAGTGTCTGTTCATATCCTTTGCCCACTTTTTGATAGGGTTGTTTGTTTTTTCTTGGAAATATGTTTACGTTCCTTGTAAATTCTGGATGTTAGACCCTTTGTCAGATGGGTAGATTGCAGACGTTTTCTCCCATTCTGTGGTTTGCCTGTCACTCTGATGATAGTGTCTTTTGCTGTGCAGAAGCTCTTTAGTTTAATTATATCACACTTGTCAATTTTCCCCTTTGTTGTCATTGCTTTTGGAATTTTTGTCATAATGTCTTTGCCCATGCCTATGTCCTGAATGATATTGCCTAGGTTTTCTGCTTGGATTTTTATAATTTGGGGTTTTATATTTAAGTATTTAATCTATCTTGAGTTAGTTTTTGTTTAAGGCATAAGGAAGGGTCCAGTTTCTGTTTTCTGCATGTGGTTAGCTAGTCTTCCCAGCACTCTATATTAAATAGAGAATTATTTCTCCATTGCTTGTTTTTGTCAGGTTTGTCAAAGATCAGATGGCTGTAGATGTTCAATGTTATTTCTTAGGTCTCTGTTACACTCTATTGCTCTGTATGTCTGTTTTGGTAGCAGTATCATGCTGCTTTGGTTATTGTAGCCTTGTAGTATAGTTTGAAGACACGTAGTGTTATGCATCTAACTGTGTTCTTTTTGCTTAGGATTATCTTGGCTATATGGGATCTTCTTTGATTTCATATGAAATTTAAATTAGTTTTTTCTACTCTTTGAAGAATGTCAATGGTAGTTTGATAGGAATAGTATTGAATCTACAAATTACTTTGGACAGTATGGCCATTTTCACGATATTGATTCTTCCTATCCATGAGGATGGAATGTTTTTCCATTTCTTTATGGCCTCTCTTATTTCCTTGAGGAGTGGTTTGTAGTTCTTGAAGATGCCCTTTACAACCCTTTTTAGCTGTATTCTTGGGCATTTTATTCTCTTTGTAGTGGTTGTAAATGGGAGTTCATTCATGATTTGGTTTTCTGCTTGCCTATTGTTGGTGTAAAGGAATGGTTGTGATTTTTGCACATTGTTTTTGTATT